>JAHTLZ010000274.1:2803461-2822868 GCA_023846285.1 Phrynocephalus versicolor | reverse complement strand
CCAGCTTCGGCTTCAGAGTATGCCATAGCAGAAAGCCCACTGTGTTCCAACATAGGTTGCTCCACTACTAAATAGTTTTCTTTTCCTTTCCTCCCTTAGAAGCTCATGAAAAAAAAATTCTTGAGCAGCAGAAAACAAAATATTTGGACACCTCAAATTGTTTCTGTTATCTTGGAGAATCGAATATCAGCAACAAATTGAGCAGCTGCTTGAGAAAAGTGAGGAATTAAAAATATGTATCTTCTAGCAGTTTAGGAACAGGGTCTTCAGAGAATGTGTTTAATGGCTTCCTGACATTTAATTGTGAACTCCTTTCTTGGAATTTGAACCCAGAGGTTAAGATCTTACACTCAAGGAAACATACTTGCTTCGCTGCCTATGCAACAGTGCTTCAGTTATTTTAAGGTGACCACCTCTAGCCTCTTAATATACCCAATCCTTCATCTTGCCTCCATAGGATGTGGCCTCCATACTCTTCCTTACCTTTGTCAACCTCCTCAGAACACTTAATAGTTGTTGCCCTGTGTTCCTGTGGCAGTGGTCAGTGAAAAGACATAAGGCCTGTCAAATGAGCTTCAATTTTATTTCATAGAGTTGCACTGAAACAGTATCCTTGGATCATGCTTGTGGAAAAAGAATAACAGCTTTTTAACTGTGTGCCTACTTTTTAAGAATGCAGGATACTAGTTTGAGTATGTGTGTGTCTTTTTTCACCTATTCTGATACAGCTGTGTTTCCACTCTAGGATTTATCTTGGTAGGACCCCTGCTCCTTTTCCTTGAGAAAACACAGCTCTCCCCCTCTGCTCCTTCCCTTGGACTACTTAGGTACCTCAGACCATCCTCTGGCCCCCGTCTCTTCTATAAAACCTGAGGTGGTAAGAAAATGTTCAATACTGTTGCCATAAACTCCTCACATTTTCAGCACCCATCTTCTATGTAGTTAATACAGGACACTGTTTCTTCTCACTGAACAGTGGAAGACAATGTGTTGGAAGTGAGATTCATTTTCTTTAATCCATAAATCTTTCAGATAATATAAATATAATAAGAGGGAATAAAGGAAATTTTAAAAAGGTGTTGTAGGCACCTGGAGTAGGAACTGGCAAGCCACACCAGCAATCCTGCCAAGAAAACTCCACGGACATGGAGTCACGAAGAGTCGGTCATGACTGTAACAACACAACACAACACAAAAAGGTCACTAAAGCTGACATTTTAGCATTATCATTGACCATATTTTCATCCCACAATTTCTTCAAATGTTTTTAAAATGCACTTATCCTTTTCAGGAAATGACAGCTGTTGTCTCGAAAGATGAGACTCCTGGTTTGGAAGACAATCAGCTACTGAGGAAGTATGAATAATGCTGTTGCTAATAAAATGATTGGATTAAAGCAAACATATTTAACTGTTGATGCATTTAGAGGCAAAGGGAAAATTTGATAATGCATGAGATACATAATGTGAACATGGAATATCAGAAATGTGTGTCAGGGCAATGATGAAATAATAAAACAAGAAAGAGTTTAAAAACATTAGAATACTGGGGGGTGGACTGAACTGAAGGCAGCTACAGCAGAACATTTTCAGTCAGGTAATTCAGTCCAACTCACAACAGTGTAGCTCTAACAGTCAGATTACATGTTGCCTTGCAGTCAGGAATTATAATTGCAAATCCTGCCCAACATCAACTAAACTCATGGAAAGTACCATGAACATAACCATTATTCAAATCTATAGTACAATTACCGATACTGAAGAAGAAAGTGTCCAGGTTAGAGATTTAAAATTTTCCAAAATTTTGAAGCTTGGAAAAAACTCCACCCCCCCCCCCACTTTCCGGACAAAAACGGAAATTTTCAGAAAAAATGAAAAAATGCTACATTACCATTTCCCCCTGCATTTACAGCCTCAAAGTCATTCTGTTACTTTAGGAACATAAAATATGACTATGGACAATTTGAGTTGGCATAAAATTATCACAACTAGCATATTAAAATTTAGTGTATTTTAGGGTGGCTGGAGAGTTCTTTTCTACTAGATCCAAGAAATTAAAAGAAATCTAAGTTAAGAGATGTTGACAGACCAAAAGGGGAATTTATTGACTGATCATGTTGAAATTAAAAATATATATACTGAAAAACTATTCAGATGAAAGAACTCTTCAGACAATTACAGATTCTGGTAAAGAAAACCCCTTTGATGAAAACCTGCAGTTTTAAAAAGCCAAGTGATAGCTATTCTCAAATTTAGAAGAAATAAATCACCAGAAAAAGATGGGATACCAAGAAAGCTGTTTCAAGCTACAGAGAATGAATCTATTAAAATCTTAATAAAAATATGCCAACAACTATGGAAAATAAAGCAATGGCCCAAAGACTGAAAAATGTTCAATATATATTCCAATTCCAAAAATGGGAAAGGCCAAATAATGGAATAACTGTACCACTGCATTAATTGTCCATGGAAGTGAAGACAAAAATAATACCTAATGAACAATTAAATGACTTTACTGATAGCAGTAAAAAAATTGGTGTGGGTTTTTAAAAACAGATTTCCTATTCCTTGCATTAATCATCAATCCAAATGGAGACCGCCATCAGAAAATCAAAAGAAAGCAAAGACTGAGAAGAATAGCTATGAAGCAAATGGAAGAGTCCTTGGGTAAAAGGACCTGTTGATGAGGAGCGAAACCAAGCTCACCCGTACTCTGGCATTCTCGACAGCCATGGCTGGATGTCGAAGCGAGACTATGAGGAAAGCCAACAAGAAAAAGAGAGAGAGAGAGAGAGAGAGAGAGAGAGAGAGACTAATTTGAAATGTGGTGTTGGCGGAGCTGTTTATGGATAGTAGGGACTGCCAGAGAGACATAAGTTCTACAGCAAATCCAACCAGAGCTTTTGCTAAAAGCCAAGTGGCTGAACTGAGGCTATCATAATTTGGACATGCCATAAAAAGACAAGACCTGCTGGAAATTCCAATAATGCTAGGAATAGTAGAATGCAGTAGGAAAAGAAGACCTGACACGAATTTTTGACAGTCTGCAAGACCTGCTCAAGGCTCTCACCAATAAGACCTTTGGCCAGTTAGTAATTTGTAGGGAGGCCTTTTAAGTTAGGAATGCTTGATAGGATGTAATGACAATATTCTTTTAAAGAGCTTAGATGATTTCCCCCATTTTTTCCCCCTCACAAGAAGCAAATCAGGTCCTGATGTGAATTGTATTGCTAAAGCCTAACTAGGCAGGAAATAATATTACTCTCACATGTGGTGGGGATGGAGGTGGTGCAAGGGATATGTATGGTAGCTGTGAAGCAGCTTTAGGTTGCACAAATACTCAAGGGAAGGGCCATTTTTCATCACTGCTCTATTCCTGAGTGGAGAAAGTACAGGGAACTTAAATTTGATGGCATTTGCTGGGAGAACTCATGATTCGTAAGGAAAGACTCATACAGCCCTGTCTTATCCTCCCTCCTTTCTCCTGAATCTGAAACTCCTGCCAGCAGCTTTTAATAGCCTATGTGCACACACAGGCCAACGTGGGAAGGTGCATAACTTATAGGCTGACTCTAACTTAAAATATGAATGCATGGTTTCCCAAACCAGTGCTCACCCCCATAATTCTATACACATGCAAATAAAAGAATCACTAGTCATAATCGAGTTGCCTTTGGAGCAGTACAGGTTACAAATTTCACAGAGAAAGAAATATGCTCACTTCCCATCCTCAGTCTAGAGCCACCCCTGCACTAAAGCCCTGGAGGAGGCTCACAGCCCTACAGGAAGAAAACCAGCACTGACGTGCTTGTCTAGCTCTTTGTGACTGGGATGTCACCATCTTTCAGAGCATCAAATGCCTTACTTTCTTTTTAAGCACAGCGAAGGAAGGCCTCAGAAGTGTGTGAAGGGGGAAAGAAAGGCAAGTCTCTCCATGCAATTTCTCCTTTCACGGACTCCACCTGTGTGTAAGATCCTGTTGCAGGCTTTTTCCGATTCAAAGAGGACTGGGGCGCTTAACAGACCAATGGCTCGTGTCATGAACAGCAGGATGTTTCCTACATGTTGCCAACTGATCTGCCCCTTTACTTTTGCTCATACCCATGTGGAAGTGTTACATTTAGATCTGGAATCACAACGTGTTACCTTTCCTGTACAGTATTGTTAAACTCCAAATGGCCTCGGCCCCATAACTGATAACAATGCCCCAGGGTGGCAAATTCATTGTATCTTATTAAACAGGGACACACTGCACTTTAAGTGGTTCAAGATACATTACTAGAGATGGGCACGACCAGGAAATTTTTTTTTCGAGTTGTCGTTTTTCGGGACGGGTCCGTTTCGGCTCGTTTCCGTTTTTCGTGAAAATTTTCAAAAAATTATCGTTTCGTTTGTCGTTTTTTTCGTCTGTTGTTAGTACTGGTTTGGGGAGGTAGCAGGCTCCTGGAGGCACCTCTGTGGGGTGGGTGCCTCCTCTGGCCCGCTATGAAGGGAAAGCGGGCTCCTGGAGGCACCCGTGGGTGCCTCCTCTCCTCACCCGCTAAAAAATAGCATGCATAGCCATATGGATATGCATACCAAGTTGCAGACTTGCTTAGTGGACAGTGACACTGGACTGGCAGAGGCACTCATCTTTGGGGTGCCTCCTCTGCATCCGTCAGTGAGAGAGAATGCGGGCTCTGACTGTGTCTCACTAAGAAGGGAAACGTACTTGCGTGTAGTGCAATGCGAGTACACAGATCTGGCTTTAGGGTTAGGATTAGCACAAGGGCTAGGCTTAGGGTTACAGGTAAGGTTAGGGTGAGTATTGGGGTGCACCTTGGAGGGGTGGTGGGGG
Organism: Phrynocephalus versicolor; assembly: GCA_023846285.1. Classification (NCBI taxonomy): domain Eukaryota; kingdom Metazoa; phylum Chordata; class Lepidosauria; order Squamata; family Agamidae; genus Phrynocephalus; species Phrynocephalus versicolor. Next base: position 2,818,032 of record JAHTLZ010000274.1, on the reverse strand, counting down.
CGATTGGGTCGCTCCTTGTTGCCCCCCACTCCTCCAAGAAGCCTCGGAGCCACATGGGGGGCAGCGGGGGGTGATTGGGTCGCTCCGTGCCCCCTCCACACTCGTCTGAGAAGCCTCGGAGCTGCGTGGGGGGGCAGAGGGGGGTGATCGGGTCGCTCCGTGCTGCCCCCACACTCCTCCAAGAAGCCTCGGATCTGCGGGGGGCGGCGGCGGGGGGCGATTGGGTCACTCCGTGCTGCCCCCGCGCTCCTCTAGGAAGCCTTGGACAGGCACGTGATCACCCCCCCAACCCCACCCCACCCGCTTCCGCACATCGCAGATTTTCATCTATCACAGGTGGGGTGGGTCCCTAACCCCCGCGATCGGCGGGGGGTGACTGCTATTCATGCTTGAACAGTCATTCCTTTTAACAGTAGCTACTTCTCTTAGGGAAAGTGGTTGTATGATTAAGACAGTAACAACAGTAAACAGTTCTGGATGTTGGTCAAGGGTGCTTTAAAAAGCAGGACAGGTTCCCTGGATGCTCAGCGCCCTGTGCATGTCCGGAAGGATCACTTTACAAACATATTCTTTGATTCCCCAAACCTCTGATTTAGCTCCTTCTCAGCCAACCCCTTTAAACTTACCTAAATGGGACCCAGTAAACATTTCAGAAATCAAAACTCTAATTTCAAACTTAAAACTGGGAAAAGCTACCGGACCTGACGGAATTCCACCGGAACTCTTAAAAAAGCATCTGGACTGGAGGGCCACACCTTTGGCCACTCTCTTCACATTAATAGATCAGACTGGAAGGGTACCTTCATCATGGACCAAAGCTATTATAGTACCCATCTTTAAAAAAGGAGACCCTCAGGTTCCAGTAAATTATCGCCCTGTTAGCCTGCTGTCAATCATGGGGAAACTTTATGCAAGACACTTAGCAAACAAACTGACAGCCTGGATGGACAACCAAAAGATATTGGGCCCGGAACAGATCGGGTTTTGTAAAAACAGACATACATTAGATCAGTGCATTGTATTGCCCCATCTTGCAGAGAAGTATAATATCATGGATGGGAGGGAGGCTGTTTGTAGCTTTTTTTGATCTAAAGGGGCCTTCGATTCAATCTCAAGGAAATTACTGTGGGCCAAATTGGAAAGGTCCTCAGTTGACAGGAGACTGCTGTTCCTTATTCAAAAGTTATATCTTAATACGAGCTACCAGGTTCGTTATGGACCTACTGGTGAATTGTCTGATATGATCTTGAACAATAAGGGGGTTAAACAGGGATGTATCTTGGCACCCTATCTATTTAATCTTTTCATTAACGATTTGGGTGATTCTCTAAAACAAGTCCAAGGCCATCCTCCCAAGCTTGACCCTCAGCACATCCCATTACCCCTGTATGCAGATGGCGCTGCAGTTCTATCTCCAACCCAATTGGGTTTAAAGAGGCTTATAACTGCCTTTGCAACTTATTGTGACAATAACTGTCTATCCATCAATGCCCCAAAATCAGTATTCTCAAAGAGGTGGAAAACACTGCATTGGTCCCTACAAAAAGACATTTTGGAGCAGGTTAAAGAATACAAGTATCTGGGGATTTCCTTCAGATATAATATGTATTGGGTAGCCCATTGTAATTATGCCCTTAATCTTGCAAAATGTAACTCACCAGCAGTGGCCCAGTTTTTCTATAGAAGTGGAGGACACTACTGTATGTTCCTTCAGCCATACAAGTATTTCATACAAAAACATGGGCCCAATTATTATATAGCATCCTGAAAGAATCCAATCTATGTTTTTGCGTCGAATCTTAGGGGTCCCTAACTGTGTAGCCTACGCAGTCCTGTGCCTTGAAGTAGCAGTAAGTCACCTGGAAACTAATGCCTGGATTCAGACTTTAAAGTTTTGGCTCAGATTACATTTCTGTGCAGATCAACTGGGGTATGTGCATAACATGCTGCTTGATTCTTACCAAAGCCAGTGGCAAGTCTTCATTAAACAAAAAATTAGGTCCATAGATATCCCTCTTGAACATATCCTGATGCTAGGGCAGAAACAGGCCCTAAAAATTTTCACCCAGAGGCTATGTGACATAGAAAGGCAGGAACTTCTTTCGCAGGCACACAGAGCCTGCTCCCCTTTGTCACAAGGTGTTTTCCCATCATACAGGACTCCTGCAGCATACTTAACCTCACTCTGTTCACCACAGGCTTGCAGGGCCTTTATGCTGGCCAGGATGAATGTGCTGCCTTCAGCACTTCTCCAGGGTAGGTTCAAGGGAATTTCATGCCAAGAGAGATTTTGTCCAGGTTGAAATGAGTCCCCTGAGTTTCTTCAGCACATGCTTCTATCTTGTCCATTTTATGAACAAATTAGGAATAACCTAATTTGTCCATTGCTGAATAAGTTCCAAGGCCACACTTCCAGCACAGGTTGCAAAGTTCCTTCTAGCTGCCATTCGCAAGAGGGCAGAGATCATTTCGACCACCTATTCCCCTGATGCTCCTATTTACTAGCATTTCTAATTGTTTTTCTTCTTGCTTTTACTGTATATTTGTATATATGGGTCATATGACCGCAATAAACTTGACTTGACTTGACTTGACTTGTCATTCCTTTAAACCATAGCTACTTCTCCTAGGGAAAGTGGTTGTATGATTAAGACATAGATTTTCTGGTTGGTTATACCAGTCATCAGTGCTTTGTTAGTAAGAACAACTCTTGTGGTTGACAACCACCACAGAGGTGACTCAGTGCATGATTAAAAGCTAAGTAATGGCCTATGAAGCTCATTTCTTTTAAAAAAGTGATGTGTTACAGACTGCACAGTAATGTGCTACTAACACAACAAGAGAGCACTCTGCAAAATTCATTGTGATTAGTGAACTGATGCAAAAAGTGGAGAGGAATGAAACCGTGACCAACTACAGCATGTCACCATAGCTCTGACATTTTACTACAGGTAGTTCCTCTCTCACACACTGCTCAGCAGGATATGAGAGCCATTGTGGTACAGTGGTAGGAGAGCTGAACTGGGACTTAAGAGATCCAAGTGCTAGCCAGTAGCTACCACAGAGCCATGAAATCCATTTCAGGCCAGTGACCCAGCTTGATATACCTCACAGAATTCTTGTGACTATGATGTAAGGAGGGAAGGAAGGGATGTCTCTTTCCCTGAGTTCATGGGAGCATAAAATAAAGGAGATTCATTGGGGGAAATGGATATAAATGAAATATACACAGGCACTGAACAAGGAAACATGGTTATGATTATTTTAGGATTGACAGTGGGAATGGGTACATGATCAAGCAAAAAGGCTAACAATGTAATATGCTGTACTTCTGAGTAAGGGAAGTCAGGGAAGCCATTCATGTGTGTATTGAAAATCTCTCTATCAACAGGGGTGGGGGACTTAGGTACAATCTGCCTCCCTCTTATCATGCTGCCCTTTCATTGATCTCTAGACAAATCAGAAGCACTTTATGCCTCCACCAGGAAGGCCAAGACTAACAACCCATGCTTAATGGGTATTGGGAAGAGTTAAATAGGTGGGACTTTCACACACGCTGGGCATTGTACATTTAACAAGCCTGTTTAGGTCATCATCCACCTAACAAGCCTATTCAGACCATGATGCTGTGAAACCAAGGTGAACTATCAATTGGAAGCCTTGCACCCACTTCCCTCAGACTGATGAAGTTGTTTGAATGAGTAGTGAAACATTTCGATCTCACAAGGAAAGAAGTCCAGTTGTCATGACTCAGCTGCTGGATAACCTCACCCGGATGACTGAGAATCTTCACAGACATACTTCTGAGTAAGAGATCTATTGCTTTGATTCAATATCTTTGAGGTTACAGTGGTACCTTGTATAACGTAATTAATTCATTCCGAATCAAATTACGTTATACAAGTTTTCCGTTGTACAAATTGTCATTTCCCATAGGAATGCATTGAAACTGGATTTAATCCGTTTCAATGCATTCCTATGGTGGGTTTTTTGGGCGACGGGGGGCAGGCGGGCGATGGACCCCGTGCAGGTCCCAGGTAAGGGTGCCCCTCCCCGGCTCACCCCCCCTCCATATCTGCCGTCCCTCCTCTCCCCTCCCTCCTTCCCTCTTTCCCCAGCCCGCCGCAGGTGGTCGGACGGAGGTGGCCGCGGGGGGGGGAGGGAGTGGGGTGCGCCGCTTGGCCTGGGGCGGGGGCTTGGGGGACCGCGCCGGGAATTCCCCCCCCTCACCTCTTGCCAGAGCCCCGGAGGCAGCCGGCAGGCAGGAGGGCACACCAGCGGCCAACTTTGTTCCGAGGGGGGGGTGGATTTCCCCCCCACACACACACCCGCCGGCTTGGCGCTTCCTCTTGGGAGGGTCTGGCCACCTTCTCCCTCCCTCTCTCTCTCTCTCTCATCCCTGCCACCTGCGCCGGGACTCTTCCCCAAGTGCCTGCGAGAAGGGAGCGGGCGGGAGCCGCCGGCCCGGCGGCGGGCTTTCCCTACACACACACACACACACACACACACACACACACACACACACACACAGGCGTTGCCGCGTCTCCCTCCCTCCGTCCCTCCCCCCTTTCGAGTGCCCCAGTTGGCACCCCCGCCGCCGCCCGCCCAACCTGCCGGCCCCAAGAAGCAGGCGGTCGGCAGGCAGCCGTCGGGTTGCGCGCCCGGCCGCTCGCTCCGGATCCCCTTGGAGGAAGAGACTACAGCGTTGTCAGAATTCTAAGGAAAACTGATTTATTTTATGATTATTTCTGGTGAAATACAAGTGGAGTGTGTGGGGCCAGGGCTGTCCGCGGGCACCAGACGGGGCCACCAGGGCCTGGGCCGTCGATGGGGACGCGGGCAAGGGAGGAGGGCAAGCCGGAGCCGCCCTTCGGGTGCGGATCGTGCCCCCCCACCCCCGCCCCAAGAGCTCCCCACCCACCCACCCATCCGCTTTCCCGCCTGGTCTCCCGGGGAGGCGCCCCCCGACCTATCTGGCGCCCCTCGGGAGGGGAGTAGCGGCTCGCTCGCCTCGGGCTGGATGGGCAAGAGGGGCTTGGGCGGCCGGGGGGGCGGCGGGCGCTTGGCCCGGCTACACGAGAGCGAGCGGCGGCAGGAGGAGCAGCCCCAGAGCCGCGCCCAGCAAGCTCATCGCGGCGGCGGCGGTGGCGGATCTCCCCGTGGGGTGGGGGGAGGAAGAAGAGAGAGAGAGAGGGGGGGGGAGGAGGAGGAGGAGGAGGAAGGGGTGGTGGTGGTGGTGGATCGGGCCCCTTCCCGGCACGGCTCCTATCGCTGCCGCCGACAGCGTCTCCTCCGCCTCTTCTTCTTCTTCTTCTCTCTCTCTCTCTCTTTCTCTCTCTCTCTCTCTCTCTCACACACACACACACACACAGACGACCCGCCAGCCACCCGCCCGTTCCCGCCGGCCTCCCTTTTCCTTTTCTTTCTCGCCCCCCCCGCCCCCACCACCCTCCCTCCCTCCCTCCCTGCCGAAGAACCCGGACTCGCCTCTTCCTCCATTCCTCGGCTCCTCTCCTTCCTTCCTTCCTTCCTTCCCTTCCCCGGGGATTCCAGCCCCCGGGGGTGCAGCCAGCCAGGTAGGCAGGCGTCCGTCCCCCGTCCCCCCCCTCAGGGCGCAGCCGTGAAGGGAGAAGCACCCCCCTTCCTCTCCCCGTGGGTCAACAGTCACTTCTTCAGCCCTTTGGTCCTCTCTGAAGGGGGCGGCGGGTCCCCTTTTCCCCTCAGCCACCTCCGTCCCTGCCTGCCTGAGGGGGGGGCGGATTTTTTTTCGTTGTACGGATTTTTTGTTAAACAAACCCTCCGTTGTACGAGGGTTCACTGTATTTACCTAGACCTATTGGAGACCAAATAGTGAACCAAGTGAACATGGATCCACAGTATGCTCATGGTGGCAAGCACACCTCTCTCTTAAGGGCCAAGTTACCTTCGGCCTCCTTTTACACTTCAAGCTCTTTACTGAGCATTGAATTTAAGTCTTTAAAAAAAACCCACATAATTTTTGAAAACAAAAGGAACAATATAAAACTGAAGCAGCAACACACAGGTGAAAAATAGAGACATTTCAAAGTAGTATCAAAACAAGAAACAGAGATAGCCATGTGATGATTTTATCTTATTCTCAAAGGGTCATTACTGTAGAACTCATTACTCTGGGAAAGATGTTTAATCCAAACCCATTTTGCTTTTTTTAGACTTTTCCAGAATTGAACTTCCTTTACCATCAGCTTGCAGCTCTTTTGTCCAGTGCCTAATGGCCCGTCTTCATAGCAGGGTTTAACTTGGCTGTGATTCCAAACTTCCGACAGCAAAATGTTTTACCATTGATTCTAAAAGCTACAACCGGCTTGTCCAACGCAACACAACAATGGCTTCCTAACCTTTCTGTTTCTGCTGCCTGCTTGGGAGAACCCCTTGCCTTCAGCCTCAATCTACAGGCAGCATCTCATGGCACAGCAGGTTACGTTATGATGGGATACATCTTGGCACAAGGAGAACAAGAATGGCATTGGAAATGAGTTTGCTGAAGAGCCAGTTTCTGAAACCAACCACAATTATCGTTGTGTGGAAAGATTAATTTCATCTGAGAATATCATACCTTTAACCACTGGGTAACTTATATTAGTCACGGCAATGAGATAACAGACTGGGAAAATGCAACATCTGACAAGTGCTTAAAGCTGTAAGAAGAATGAGAGATGACTGCATGTAAGAGAGAGAGAGAAAGAGAGAGAGAGAGAGAGAGAGAGAGAGAGAATTTTTGCGTAAGTTATTCTATTAGCAGTTTGTTCTCTAATTCTCTTAAATCTGCCACACATCGGTTTCTGTCAGTGCAATTTCCTGCATGGCTACCTGATAAAGGGGCAGGTTTCCTAAAGAAATACATACTTAATAAGGCTGTACATTTATGTGGTCTCTCTTCTGCATTGCAAAGTCTGGATTAATCAATGAAGCTTTCAAACAGGCTGACATGCACACACACTAAAAACATTGCCTGGCAAGTTCTCTGGACATCTGTTAAGCTGCAACTTTATTTAGCCCCTCTGGACATTCCCCCAGAGGGACGGCATACGGGCAGTTCTGCCATACCACGCCAGACCAACTGCAGATGGAAGGGAATGCAGACGGACACGCCAGAGTGTTTAAAATAGGAAACACGGCTTTTGTATTGAAGGGGCGGCCATAACAGGTGTATGTATATTAGGAACTTATTTTAACAAGGCTTCTGTTACACAGGGACACAACTGCCAGCCCTCTTCTCCACCCCCTCCATCCCAGCCCGAGCCCGAGCCCCAGCTGGATGAGTATTTTTTGTGAAAGTCAGACAGGATAACCTCACAATGACCTCTAATCTGGCACACGGCCATGAGGGAGAATTCTGAAGGATAGTCCCCTCAGAGCCGCATTGATTAGATTTCTTCCCATAATACCTCCTCTGTTTTTGCTCAGTAAACCTTGCTGACCACGGAGTTGACAATAAAAGCAGATATGGGAAATAAAAGCTGATCTCCATGTGAAAATAGGCCATAAAATTAACAAGATCCTTAACATCAAGGTAGTTTCTCTATTCACTCCCCAAACCAGAGAGTGCAAGCATGCAAAAGGAAACGGAGGGTGAGGGAAAGGCAATGCTACATTCACATTAAAAGAAAAAGAGAACAAAAAACCAACAACACCCTGGTTCAAATTCCCTGGTATGAAGCACTGTTGGTGTCAACCATTCATAAAAGCAAGCTCAGAACAATCTGATTCTCAGACAAAAAATAATTTTCTTGTCTGTATCAGCAGACTATTTATGTGTTGATTAAAAATATGTGTGTAATAACTGATAATAAGAAATAGTTTTTATGATGACGCAGCAGGAATGTCTGGAGTGTTGTACTTTACATTTTCTCAGTATGGTTACGACTCCACTACAAAAACATGTCTTTTCCTGGGCAACCATTAATGGAGTGGGGAGGGATCTGAAACTGTAGGAGGCTGCGTCTGTCCAGAGTTAGACACGGGAAGAACTGGTTTAGGCAGTAAGCTTCTTTCCATAAACCTCACCTCAAGTTGGAGGTTATTCTGTATATCAGGCCTGCACAAAAGGTAGCCCGTGGGCTACTGGTAACCTGTGAAAGGTTCAAAAGTAGCCCACCAGCCATCAATAAAAAAAGTGAGGGGATAAGTTCTCCACCCCTTCCTCCTCCATCCCAAGGACCACCACTACCCCAAGTTCTGGGTCTGCCAGCCCACTGTGTCAGCTGAGCGGGGCAGTTCAAGGGCCATGGTACAATGAAATCTGTTCCCTTCAGAATGGATTAATTGGTTTTCAATGAATCCTATGGGAAAACGCTGCTCTACTTACATTTTTTTTTTTTAACTTATGAGCATGTGCTTGGAATCGATACAATTCGTAAGTAGAGGTTTTAGTGCAGTAACCCTCAGGCATTTTGTGCTGGAAAAAGTAGACCTCGGCCTGTTCAAAGTTCAGCAGCCCTGCTGTATATTGTATTCCTTCTGAACAAGACCTAATAGATTCATTTCTGGGCCAGGAACAGCTATATTCATTAAATGGGAGAACCACATTTTAACCTAGATTCTTTTGGTTGTCTGTACTGGAACGAACCCTCAGAAGGCTTTTGTCCAATCAGCATCACAATATGAAGCTAGTGGACAGAATGTTGAACACACAACTGGTAAGCTGAATACCAGCTTTGTGTTCATATGTAGATGAACCAGAGCTTGTGAAAAGTTCATTTTACTAGACTACAAAGACCCATAATCACTAGCCAGCATGGCCACTGGGGTTTTGGGGGAGCTACAGTCCAAAATGTAACTTTTCCGCCCCTAAAAGCAAGAGATGCACAGCACATTGATGATGTTTTCCTCTTGACATTTTTATGCACCTCCCAGTAGCCTAATAGCTAGGTAGAAAGGCAGAGAGAAAGCAAAATCCATCTTATCTCCTTCTCCATTAACTCAGCACAATGACTATTTCACATCTTTTCTAAGAGTCTATTCCCCTTGTCTACTCTGCACTACTTCCTTCATCCAGCTTTATTCCAGGGATTTCCTGGATGATTTCTGGGCATTCTGCAGTGCCCATCTTACCCCTGCTTTATTCAAATATAAGTCTCACTTTATTCAGTAGAGTTGCAAAGTGGCTTAGGAAGAGAGCTGCTTCAGGATTTTCGTAAATGAAATACTTCGTTGGCTCCATGGAGTGGGCAAGAAAGTGAAAAAAAATATTTCAAGTGTATTAAGGCAGCACAGGTGCACTGCACCATTTTTAAATGGAAAACGTCCTCTCATAGGTGGGAGGAGAAAAGAGGAAGAATGGAGAATTTTTTTATTTGCTTGTTTTCTTAAAATAAAAGCAAATATCGCTCTTATTTGTTTGTCTCCTCCCACTCCCTAGAACAGGGGTGCCCAAACGTTCTGTAAGGAGGGCCAGATTTGGTGGCTGAGAATGTGTCAGGGGCCGGTTGCTCCCCAACCCTGCCACCCCACTGCAAGCCCCACCCACTTTCTTTTAAAAAAACATAAGGTGAAGGAGGGGGAGGGAGGGGTGGGACAGCCAGCCGCGGGCCGCTCAGAATGGCCTGGCGGGCCGGATTTGGCGCGCCCCCCCGGGCCGGACTTTGGGCAGGCCTGCCCTAGAAGAAGCTTTCTGTTTTTCTTTCAGATATGCTGCCTGTATATACTGTCCTCCATGGCGCAAAGGAAATGCTTAATTTGCCAATATTCTGAACCGGCTCTCTTTTTCTCTATTTAAAGTACAGTATTTACAAATTGATAAGAGAAGGCTTGCTTTTGATTCACTTCCAGCGAATTCACACGATGGAAACAAACCAAACCGGAGCAGTCTAACATGTATGAAAAAAGTAGAAGCCCTTGACAGATGCCAGAAAGGTGCAGGTAGGAATACTCTTCTGCAGAAGTGCTGGTTGTCTGCTGTCTTTTGAGCAGAACAAACCAGCCCATCCATGAAGCAGACCAAACTGTGGGCTAAATGCCTGCAGTGACCCACCTAGTTGCTAGTCACATCTGTTCTTTCCAAGGCTGTGATTATGCTTAGTTTATGCTTACAAAATAACATAAAAATAAAATACCAAGGAATAATTCAAGATTACAAGTTGAACTAGATGCAACTAATCCATCACAAAATAAGGTACTAATATTGAAAGTGTAGGGCAATGCCCAGGCCATATTTTGCAAGTGTTACTTCTTGGACTTGGTTCTTACTTGGTCTACTTCATGAGAGATACTCTGGAAAAATATCATTTCCAAGTTCTGCCTCAGGTCAAGAGTAGGTAGGCTTGTACTAAGCAACAGTTTTTCTTCAGAATAACCTGGATTTGGGTGGATCACAGAACTCGAGCCACTGTATGGAATCTCACCATAGAATTGATTATTAATAGGGTATAAAACACTAACATGGACAAAGCCTCAAATACAAATGTTGGTCACGATAGCAAATGTAGAATAAATCATGCAGCTGAGGCTGTGTATATTCAGGCCGAGTCTGAAAGAGAAATGAGTTAGGAGGCCTCGCCAGCATCACATTAGTGCCAAAATAAAAGAACAGTTGGCGGCATCCACCCAGGTTTGGCTCTTCTGGTTTTGGGTCTGGTCTCCTTCCAGACACTGTAAAGTCACTTGTTTAAACGCAGTCATTCGGCAAGCATAAAAAAGACTATACAAAATACACCAATTTTGTATTCCTAGTGAAATGTCTGCCATGCCACACTATTTACTTTCTGTTTCTCACGGTCTGTATTAGTCATCAATCATCTACAAAATGGTGGCCAGAGCAAAGCAGAGATTTCTTTGAATGACTCATCAAGGAAGGGGGGGCAGCGCCAAGGAGACGGATATGTACACTAGAGAGAACCAATCTAACTAGCATATGCTGGTATTAAAGGAAGACAGTTATTCTATCTATCCCTCCGTGTTCTCCATGCAAGATTAGTAAATTAATGATTCTACTGCACTGCTCTCCTAGTTCATCCCACACTATGGGCCAACCTCTGTTGCACTCATACACACATTTACTGAAATTGAGCATGGGTCTCAGTTCTGAAGATAAGCCACTGGTGCTCATTTCAGCAACAGCATGTTTAAAATGACTTGTAGTCTACTCAGGGCCAGCGCTTCCATTAAGGCAAACTAGGCAGTTGCCTAGGGCGCCAAAATGGAGAGAGGGCGCTGGCCAGCCTGCTGCCCCCCGCCACTGGCCACCGCTGTCCGTCCCCCCACCATCCCCCCATTGCCGTCCGCCCATCGCTGCCCCTTGCCGTCCGCCCACCGCCCCTCGTGCCCATCACCACCCACCACCATGACCATCGCCGTCTGCCCCCGCACCCGTTGCCGTCCCCCGCCATCCGCCACCCCCCCAACCACCCGCCACCCCTGCCCCGCCCTCCCTGCCGCCCCCCCACCCCTTGCCTACGGCGCAAAAAAAAAAAAAAAAAAACTAGCACCAGCCCTGAGTCTACTATTTAACAGACTCTTACAGCAGCTAATCACATATAGAACATTCTAGCACAGTTTAGTGGCAGCTAAGTTACCATAATGGGACTTAGACAGTAATTCAATACCCATTTGCCTGACAGTAAGCTAAATTATCTACCCTTGATTTAAAATGGATGCTAAGTTCTATTCAGATACATATCTGAGTAAAGATAATCAATGGATAACAATGCCTATACTTTCTTTTCTACTATATACCTAACACTTATGCAACATATAAAACCCATACACATACAGCAGCTTAAAATGAGATTCCCTCCTCTTTTTCTGAAGAGGAAGAGCACTGCAAGCAGAGCAGTTTGTGACACACCTGTAGAGTGCCTTGTCTACACTATAACATTGGAAGGAAATGTTCAATAGAAATGGAGCACAATTGTGACTGCATTCACTCCACACTGTACTAAGCTGTGGTCTTGGGGAGCTGATTTCACATCACAATTGTTCCAGGAGACATGCCTTGAAAAATGCCAGCTCCGGAATAATCATTTGCATTTCTTTTTAAAAAACAGCAAATTTCTGTATGCTTATAAAATAGCTACATTATTCTTTTTTCCTGCAAGTCATTCCACAGCACTCCTTCTTGCTGCGGAAGGGCTGGCAGCCCCCCAAAAACATTGTGGCAACAAGTGGGAAAGCTGTGTGCAGTTCTCTCAAAATCTAGAACTTAATGTCTATGAACTCAAATTTCCTGGACCATCTCTAAAACCACTGCCTTCCTCTGCTGATTACAGCTGTGCTTTGACGTTGTTAGGAAAAACGCCAAACGTGATCTGGAATGAATTTACGCAACAAAATCTGAAACATACCCGTTCACAGACAAGTTCACCAAAGGCCAGGAACCTTTTAAGAAAACTTGCTTGATTTACACGTCCTTCCATCTTTCTTTCTCTGTAGAGCTCCCTGTCTCATGGCTCAATTGGATATTTATGTTTCTCGGGGTATCTAGCCAGAACAACAGAATCCCATGTTAAGAGTCCAGAACAAATGGGTCAATGCTACTTTCAGCTTCGCTTGATGAGAATTCTTGTTGCTCAACTAGTCAACTCTGTCTCCCAAAGTATGAGACAAAAACCAGGTCCTTACCTTAACTGGCACCATACCATCTGCTGTTTTCCAGTAGGTACCACCAGTCCGTGTGTTCACACTCACTAGAATCTGACCTTTATCTCCTAGACTAAACAGGGACATTTGTGAGATTATGAATTCTCTCTCTCTCTCTCTCTCTCTCTCTCTCTCTCTCTCTCTCTGTGTGTGTGTGTGTGTGTGAGAGAGAGAGAGAGGGAGAGAGGGAGTTGAGTATATGAATGAAATCAAAGTAAATTAAACTGGGGCAGGGAAATATACAGTACATGGTAACATATTATGCAATGGTGATGAGAGGAGGGATGGAGAGAAGGGATGCAGGGAGAAGGGGAGAAAGGTTTTCTACAGTGTTCCACCTGACACACACTCAGTATGTTTCTACATATATTAGAAGTAAAGTTCTCCAATCAGACGGTATGCAGGATCTATGAATAACTTTGCAACAAACATGTTTCAGTGTTCAGACATCTCTGAGTCCCCTGAATCCTTTTTAGTGGGTTTTCTTGCTCCCTGCTAGAGTAAGCAATAGTCTAATAAATACACAGGAGAGAAGGCAGGGCCCATGGGTGCAATAAAAGACAAGTGGGATAAGTAATGCCACATCCAGAGGATTTTTATTACTATAAAGTTTTGCGTGCTGATGAGGAAATTCTGGCCAAAAAGGGTCTCACCCTGGAGGTCAGTGGACCCTGACTGAGGGGATGGCCAAAACACCACTGGATGAACACGCTTGACAACAACATGGCGTTGTCCTGGCTTCACCCAGACCTAGCTCGTGACTGTGCCAAGTGGAAGGGGAAACCAGAACAGCAGACCCCACCATCAAGTGGGACAAACACTAAGAAAAAGAAGAAGAAGAAGAAGGCTGTTGAAGGAACATACATAAGCACCAGATGATGATCTAATAATCTTAGGTATCACATCAAACTGCTGTCCAGAACATCTGGAAGTTGAGTCATGGCAACTGGACTACTTTTCTTGAGAAACTGAAATGTTTCGTTGCTCATCCAAACATCTTCGTCAGTCTGAGGAAAGGTAGCTGCAAGTCCTCAAACTCGCTAGTTGCGAGTTTGAGAAAGGGGTCAGGGAAGCCATTCATGTGCGCACTGAAATACAGTGGTACCTCAGATAACGACAGTAATTCGTTCTCCGAGGTTACTCATTATCTGAAGAAATCGTTATCCGAAGCATCGTTTCCCATAGAAATGAATGGGAAACCATTTTAATCCATTCCAGAGGTCCGGAAAAAAGGCCAAAAAAGAGAGGCCTTTTCCTCCTGAGACCTCTTTCAAAGTGCACTCCTCCCCCTCCTCGCCCACCCCCTCCTCCCCAGGGCCCCCACCTCTCCTCCTTTGCCACTGCTGCTGCTGGGCACCCGGGCAGCGGGAACACCCGACTGAAGCCACGCACCTCTGGTGCTTCCTCTGCCCACCTCCGCCTCTCTTCCTTTGCCGGTGCCACCGGCGCCAAGCACCTGGGAGGTGAGCGAACGGGGGGGGGGAAGCCCCGCACCACTCACATGGGCTTTCCCCCTTCCCTCCCGGCCCCTTCCCTCCCAGCCTCGCCGCTGCTCTTCATCCAGGCAGTGGGCAGAGCCGCACGGCTTCATCCCTTCCTCCCCCCACCCCCCAACATCCATCTCTCCTCCTCCTCCTCCTCCTCCTCCTCCATCGCTGCCACCGCCCGGCATTCACGCGGCCTGCCACTTCCCCCTACCCCGACACCCACCTCTCCTCCTCCTCCACCGCCACCGGGCATTTGCACAGCCTGCCGCTTCACCCCCCTCCCGGCAACCCCCTCTCCTCCTCCTCCTCTGCCGCCGGGCGTTCAGGCGGCGCAAGAGCCGAGTGGCAGATGGCGCTTCCCCCCCACCCCCCGGCATCCACCTCTCCTCCTCCTCCTCCTCCTCCGCCGCCACTGCTGGACATTTGGGCAGCGTGAGAGCCAGGCGGCGTGTGCCGGTTTCCCCCCCCC
>JAHTLZ010000274.1:2790501-2803451 GCA_023846285.1 Phrynocephalus versicolor | reverse complement strand
CCCCCCCCCCCCCGCAGGTCAGTTAAAGAAAAATGTGGAGGGAGGCTGGGGCTGTGGGGTGTGTGAAAATTACAAGTTGTTATCCGAATTATTCATTATCCGGGGCAGTCGTTTTCCGAGGTATTACTGTACCCTTTTTCAACAGAGGTGGGGGACTCAGGCACAGTCTATCTGCTACTTACCAGGCAGTGATTACCTGGCAATTAAGATCGAGCCAGTGGGCCCTCTTGAAAGAGCCATCCCTCAAGGAGGTGAGAGGGATGGCTTGTAGACATAGGGCCTTCTCGGCAGCTGCCTCCAAGCTATGGAATGCCCTCCAGATTGAGATCCACCTTGATTACATTTCGATGCCAGGTAAAAACCTTCCTGTTCCAGAAGTTTTTTAATTAATAGAATATAGCTGCCTAGATGCCCTAAGCACATCCGATCTCATCTGATTTCGGAAGCTAAGCAGGGTTGGCCCTGGTTAGTACTTGGATGGGAGACCACCAGGGAATACCAGGTGCTGTAAGCGCCTGGAGTAGGAACCGGCAAACCACTCCAGTATTCCTGCCAAGAAAACTCCATGGACATGGGGTCACAAAGAGTCGGTCACGACTGTAATGACACAACACACACACAGACTGTGGGTCCTCTGATGACAATTTTAGTGTAATATTTTAGTGTAAGGTTTTTATTATTGCTTTGATTATTTATGGATATTCTATTTTAACTATTTTAAACTGTTTTAATTATTTTGATTGTAAGCCGCCCAGAGACCTTTGGGTAGTGGGCGGCATATAAGCTAAAAAAATAAAATAAAATAAATAAATAAATAAAAATACTTCATGCCTCCATTACCAAGGCCATAGCTAATGACCCATACTTTATGGGTTTCATCACCTTAGGCCAGTGTTGGCAAACCTATGGCAGGGGTGCCAAAGGTGGCACTTGGAGCCCTTTCTGTGGGCACCCAACATCTCCTCTTCACAGCCACCTGTATTCAGGTAAAATGGCTGTATTGGCACTTTGCAAAAAAAAAATGAGTGGGTTTTAAATCACCGTTTGGGCACTCGGTCTCTAAAAGATTCGCCATCACTGCCTTAGGCCATTGTTCACCTAAAGGTCTATTGAGACCATTGTCTACCTAAGGAGCCGATTCAGGTCACTGTTCATCTTATGAGCCTATTTCTGACCAGGGTGACATGAGGTCAAAGTTAACTATAAAATGGAGGGCTCGCAAGTAGCTTTCCTCAGACTGATGAAGCTGTTTGGATGAGCAGCAAAACAATTCAATCTCTCAAGAAAAGAAGTCCAGTTACCATGATTCAACTTCCAGATAAACTGAGAATCTTCACAGACATATTGCTATATAGACTGTTGTCTCCTACTTCATAATGCCCTAAGAATCTATCCTTCCAGCTTCTCTTTTGTACTGTTGTTGGGTTCTGATCTACCCATCTGAATTAGGGCATAGAAGAAAAGCAAGAGCTTCTAAAATGGCTTGGTATATTGCTCCTCTCCAGCTTAATCCTATGTTGTCAAACACCATGTTTGAACAGCCAGACACTTCAGGTCAACATATTGACCAAATACATTTTGTGGCCACTCAAGACTCTGATAAATAGGAACCAAGATGTTAGAAACAGCGATGTCAGGCCACAAAACAGAACAAGCTGCATGCTTTTGCAATATGGTGGGCAATAAGCTGTTCAGGTATGGCCTATCTCTATCATTACTAGCTACTCACAAAAAAGTAATACAGTATATCAAAAGGGAGATTCCACTCATGCAAAAGACTGGGGTCCTAGTTATCACAAAGGCAAGTATCTCTAATCTGTTATGCTACAAAACTGCAACATATTTCCCTGGATTATGTCCATCACTGCAATGGATATGTGGGTGTTTTAACGAAAACCTGTTAGAAGGTTCTGAAACGCACGATGGCAAGTTCAGAAAGTTAAAAAGTCACCCATATTTTTAGTGCTCTGAAAATCAATCTATCATCATCATGACTGAAAAAGCCATCAACACCCCACATTGGCAGGCTGATGTTTTTGAAGTATGGAAGTTACCATAACGATCTAATGTACCTTTTTATATAAACCTGTACTCATAAGCATGTATATAAGCACAATTGCCATGACAACCAAAATAATTGTTTAATATGTCAACAGAAAAATGAATTAAGATAAAATAACCCTTTCTTGACTTCCTTTAAAAGAAAGTCCTTTCCTTCCCACTAAGAGAGGGAAACTTTGAAACAATGCAATTATCTTTATCCTTTTCATGTACAACATTGGAATACTTTTACAAAAGAGAAAGAGAGAGGCCACAAATCCAAGGACTGGATTATTCTTTAATCCTCTGTTTTAGAGATGAATCACCTGGCTCTCCCAATGGTCACCTACAGGGGCCACTGGCCAAATGGTCTTGACTCCAATACTTAAAGAATCAGAATCACAAGAGGGTCTTTCGTGGCACCTCCAAGGACTGGCAAGTTTTACTCGGCATAAGTTCCAATAGACTGCAGCCCACTGCATCACATATAACAGGCCTGCCCAACAGGCAGACTGTGGGCTACTGGTAGCGCACGAAGGGTCCAAAAGTAGCCCACTGGCCATCAATAAAAAAAGTGAGGGGATAAGTTCTCCACCCCTCCCTCCCCCATCCCAAGGACCACCACACCACTGTCCCACCAAAGTTCTGGGTCTGCTAGCCTACTGGCTCAGCTGAGTGGGGCAGTTCAAGGCCATGGCGCAGTCCTCTGTTCCCCCCAATGGCCAGATGATCGGTGTGCCACTATCTTATGACCAGCTGAGTTGCTGGTGCGGAGTGGAGGGAGGAGAGGGGAGGAGAGGGGCAAAAGGCAGGGTTGCAGATGTGCCCATCTCCTTTGTGCAGTGGCATCTCCCTTCTTCTCCCCCCCCCGGAGAATTCCCTTCATAACAGATTAATTGATTTTCAATGCATTCCTATGGGAAACTGCTGCTCTACTTACAATTTTTTACTTATGACCATGTGCTTGGAAGGAGTGGATAAAATTTGTAAGTTTTAGTGTAGTAGCCCTCAGGCACTTTGGGCTGGAAAAAGTAGACCTCGGCCTGTTCAAAGTTGGATAGCCCTGACATATAACATGTTCAGGGGGGGTTAGGAAAAACACCAAACATGATCTGGAATGACCCCCCCCCCACTTCTCTATCCAGTCTACATCTCAACCCATTCCAGATGCTGTTGGAGCTATCTTGCCTCTGGTTCGTCAATTTCAGCCTGAGAGCCAGTTTAGCCAATGAAGGTGGTCACACAGACTCTAACCTTCTCACTGTTCTTGCTTAGAGATTCCATGTGCAACACAAGACTAGACCCTCTACTGTGCATAGAAACAGGGTGACAGGGATGTCATGGCTTGGCAGCTGTTGCACCACAGAATTCAAGGAAGCATGGCAGATGCCACAGCCAAAGGGGAGAAAAAACACTCTTCCCAGCCTTGGAGCTAAGGGAAATGAATAGAGGCTGCCAAGCAGCTACTGGGATGTTCTCCACCTGCCTCTGTAGTAGCAAGTCAGGGAAGAAGACTGGGACTTAACTGTGTCTGCCAGAAGGCACCAAGAGATCTGCCACAGCAAGTTTTCCAATATACACTGGTGAGTAAATAAAAAAAGAACCTTCAATGGGTTGTTCTTTATAACACTATTCTTAAGCTATCCATCCACCCATTCAATGCAATGTGTGGATTGCACTGTACAGCCATGCAGCCATTAAGCAGCTGCAGAACACCAGCCAAGAGGCTGCTTCTTCGTTCTCATCTTTTGACTAGTAGGACAGTCCTGGCGAGGGCTGGTCCTGAGCTGGGACTGCATTGCCTGCCCCGGGAGGACGGGCGAAACAGGTCAGGGTCCTCGCGAGGCCTGGACCAGGGGCGGGGCGCAGGTCTCCTTCTTATACCTGGTGCCCGCGCCCTTGCCCCCTCTTTTGCCCGGAACAGCATACACACACACACACACACACACACACACACACACACAGAGGAAGCAATTCAAGTTTAGAGACTGAGCAGGGTTGAGTGCTTAATCCATACAATGGCTTGTGATGAGCGACAATTATTTATAACAGTTGCTTCTAGAGATCAAATGAGGAATGTGAAAGAACCATAAGCCTGAACGTCTGTGTCCCATTGGCTTGACCTCTCAAACTTCTCACTAGTAATCTTGCCTTGTTGGAATCTGGAGGAAGGAACATTTTTTCCTTGATAAATCAGCTGCTGTTTTGGACCCTCCAAATAAGAACTCTGAAAGCCTCAATGGAAGGAAATTTACAGACTTCCTACTTTGGTACAGAGCTGCTAAGGCTTGTAACCTGGAGGCCGAATCTGGAGGTAAGGTGTAGTGCCCCCCCCCCTCTGCTATACTGATAATAATAAGGCTGAACCGAGATGTAGTTTGCAGATGTATATATTAAGACATGCTCAAATAAATTTTTGCACCGGTGTTGGTTTCAATCAAAAGCCAGAACAAACTTGTAGCTGGCTGAAAAAATCTCTTTCTAACCTCCTGATCTGTATTCTTCCTCACACCAGACATGAGAAGGCAAGTGGGCATTTAGAAGCCTGTCTTATAGGAAATATTGCAGCGGGTGGGTGGGTGGGTGAGCTGAATTTGACATTCCCTGGCAGGCCTGTAATGAATGTGTTAACTTCACATTCAGAAAGAGTGTTGCCTTTCATAAGAAAAGCACGCTCACTTGCCAAGTATAATAAAACCAAATGAAGGCCATTTATTTGCCTTTTGTCAATATTTTCATAGCAACAAACAGATCAAATGTAAGATATTCCAGGGCTTTTTATTCAAACATCAAATGTGCTTTGATGTGTTTCACTTCAAAATGAATCCGCTAGCACAACAGATTCAAACCATCCACCACTGCTCACCTTAGATCATTTCATCTCCCCCCCCAATTCTTCCTCTCTCTTTCCTCTAGAAAAAAAAATAAATTTTCCCCTCTAGAACCTCATCACATTTTCTGATTTGAGAACTTCCAATAATATCAGCAGTACTGTACTACAATTTAACTATCTCTTTTGGCTATTTGGCCTCACTGTACATTTATTGTTGTACACCTAGGTATATGAATATACTTCATATGTTCACGTAAACCTATAAATCTCTTAGTTTTCAAGGCATACTCTGAGAAAGAGATTTTATTTGTTTTCTAAGCGTGCCTGCAACAGAACAGGAGCTGAAAGCAAAAAAAGAGGCGATGCTTTTCTTTGCAGGGTTACAAAGGAATGGGGAAAGCAAGCTTCAGTTGTTCTGTTGCTTCGTCTCAGATGACATTGTCAAGGCCAGTGGTAATCCCAGCAAGAAGTACTTTTGTATGTGACAACACTCAAAGAAGGGCTGCCAGAAAGAGGATGGAAAGACAAGACAAAATGGTAGCAGCTAGACGTTTCTTCCTTCATCTAGAAGAGGATCGCTCTGGGTGGTTCCATGTTCTTCTGTAACCAGACAACGGTATAACACCATTTCTATCCTAACTCTCACTTTGAAGGAAGTAACATTACTTCCAATGAGACTTGCTTTCAGGTTAAGCACAAATAGGATGGCGGTCTCAGAAAACCAAAAGTAACCACTTCCTAAAACAAAAATATTCAGCGCCTGGAAATGGCTCCTTCAAAGATTGTTGTGCTGGGAGCACACTGGGCTTTTAGATAAGTAAAGGAAAACGGATGGTGGTGGGGAGTGTGATAGGGATAGATTTGACACTCTTTGCATGTTTCCGACATAATCAGTATTTACAGAGGAAAGAGTGTGCTCGTAGAACCTGTGACCTTCAAAACAAAAGGAACTTGTGAGCAATGTTCGGTATGATGGTCCACCTGAAGCTTGAGAGCCCCTGTTGTTTTATTGTCTTGAGCAAGATGCTCAAATGTTAGCCAATCCTATTGGGAGGCCGATTTGCTCCTATGGATTACAGTGGATTCTGAGATCTTTTTAGAACCCAAATAAGATACCCTTTTACGTGTCACCTGAGCCAGAGGGAAATCCATTTTTTCCTCCCTGCCCAAAGTGCTGAAATCAGCTCAAAGGTGACATTTAGTTGCATGGTGATTTCTAATGCATCTGGCATTTTCCTTTCTAGGAGAATCATGCAAGTACCCTGTTCACAAGAATTAGTAATCAAAACAAAAGACAAAGCACCCCCATAGGACCCGAAGTACCTGACAAGTATGTATACATTCAACAGTAATTCAGAGCAAAATCATTGTATCAATAGAAAATTTGGGAATTTGATCCAAGGGATGTTGTTTACTTACCTAGTTCCGTATGTGTCCTCTTATATTCAGTCACCCTACAGAGGAGGGAAAGGAGAGGGGAAGGAAAAAGAAAGATAGAAGATATCCATTTATTTCAGATTACCTCTTTTCAGATTCTTTGCAAGAAACAGGATGAGGTTTCTGGGTTTTACTTAAAATCAGCTCCACCCATTTTCAGTACTTGAAAAGCAGAAAGCATTAAATGCAGTTAAGTTCCAGTATCTCAGCCTAACCTAACCTGTTGGAGGTGGTGCTGTTGCTTTAACTCACTGGAGGAAAGATTAAAATCCTTTTAAAAAGATGCATGCATACATCTGTTCCATGGTTTTTTGAGAGTGTATTCTAACATGAAGATAAAAGAAAGCCACTTGTATCAGAATTGAATAATTTTTTAGTGAGGGCATGCGAAGAACTGAATTAAATTCAGGTGGCAAGAGATGGCACTGTAGATTATCCTCATGTGGCATGAAGAAAAAGTTGTACTGTGGAAGTCTGGGAGTATATTCTGATCCCAAAGAGAATTCCAATGCATTGCAGGTAAAAGAAGAGGAAGAAGAAATTCCATGTCCAAAAGAATAGGTTTGCACAGTTCACACGTTTCAAAACACAAGGAAGAATAAAGTTATATTATAAATTCCAAGTTCCTCTGATGGAAGAAAATTCTGTTTCTCTCAAATCCAGACAACTTACTGATAACTACAATATATATCACTTGCTTCACCATATCATGAGGCTTTTTTAGCCAATGTGTTCCACCAGCAAGACCCTATCGATTCTGTTGTATTATTTACAGGATAAATTTGGGGACTTGTTTGCAACCAGGCACATGGCAATGCTACAGAATGGAGCACTGCTGGTCTACTTATGAAACAAGACGTCCTGGTGCATTAGAGTTGATAATTTATCCCTAATAAGGCACTGGTTTGGGATGATAGCTAGACAAGTCTTTTTCAAGAACTCAAATGGGGAGGCAAGCGTCTTTCAAATGCATACTGCTTGTTTTTTAAGACTGGTCAGAGAGCTAGAAAGTCTAGCAGAGGGCTAGAAAGTACCAGTATAAGGGCGACTTTTTAAGAAAGGATCTGTGGGAAATCACGGAATCCCAGGCCAGTTTAGCCTTCTACCTGGGAACATTGTGAAAGGTTATTAAAGAGGTAGAAGAACAAGTCTTACTGGGAAATAAACAGTACGGCTTCTATAGGGAAATATGGATCCAGCAATCTATTAGAATTACTTGAGACTGTGGAAATGCACTTGCACGAGGGCAGATAGATTTGGCATAGATACAAGTTGCAGGCAAATGCAGAAGTGCTGATTTATGATCTGGGGTGAAGAATTATTGAGATAACCTTATTTGCATATGATACTAAATTATTCAATAAAGTTAAATCCTAACAGACTATGAAACACTCCAAATGGGATTCTTCTAGTCTAGGCAAACAGGCAGCAAAAGACAAAATTCAGGTTAAGCATGTTTGGGGGGCGGGGAGACACACACCACACAATTAAGGCATATGTGTGTTGTTACAGTTGTGACTGACTCTTTGTGACCCCATCTCCATGGAGTTTTCTTGGCAGGAATGCTGGAGTGGCTTGCAAGTTCCTACTCCAGGCGTCTACAGCACCTGGTATTCCCTGGGGGTCTCCCATCCAAGTACTAACCAGGGTCGACCCTGCTTAGATTCCGAAATCAGGCGAGATCGGATGTGGTTAGGGCCAGCTGCAAGCCCTTAAGGCACATAATTCTTCCTAAACTGAAAAGATCTGAACCACTTGCAGATCAACAGAGGGAAACGTGGAGTGTTGTGGTGAATAGTTGAAGGAAAACCAGCCATATGGTAGCTCTGGGAATACAAAATTCCATTCTAGAAACGGTTAGAAATAGAATTGGGGAAAACACGTCCAGCCTATCTCTACTCTCTGTGGCTTATCCATCTGGGAGAATGTTGAGCACTAAGTTACGAGCATTCTGCTCATCAGAAGCACAGATATTGTGCCCATACAAGCTTTGTTTGCCTTATCCTTAAAAAGGTCTCACAGCTGGGAAAGAGGTAGAAAGGACAATTGGGCATCTGGACTCAGTTCTCTATAAGAATGCATAAGAATCTGGGGCATTTTAGTTTAGGAAAAGATGATGAGGGCATGACAGACATTTATTGAATTACGCACGGTGTGGACAAAGGGAAGTCTTTATTATACCCATAACTTGAGTCAAATTGATTAGTAATACAGAGCGGGCAAAACTACTGTCTTTTGTTACTGAGATGATACAGCTTTTCCAGCCAGAGCGTTGCTTCTTGCCTCCAACTCCAGGAGAACTCCACTGGACTGCAAGGAGTGCTGTTGCTGATCTCAGCACCACAACAGAGGATGGGAAGGGCAGCAAAATAATTTAAGGAGGCAGCACAGCAGGACATTTCAGGAGAATACTTGCCATTTAAAAATAAAACCCTGCCACTCAGCCTTAGCTCTATTGAGAGATACAGTAGTACATGACTTTAAAAAAGCCTTAAAGACCTGGCTTTTCTGTGAGGCATTTGGCCACAGTTAATTTTTTTTCCTGCCCCACCATCATGCCAATAATTGTTTCTATTCATGGTCTTATAATGATGTTTTATTATGATGATTTCCTTTGTCCATTTTTATTGTTATTGTTCTTATTGTTTTCCTTTGTTTTCTATTTTTGTTGTAAACTGCACGGAGTCCCTCCGGAAGACGGGCGGTACATAAGTATTAAAACAAATAAATAAATAAATAAATAAATGACTGGATCGTAGCAGTTGAGGGGAATTACTGCCTCCATGGGTCACTCGACTTCCCAAAAATTCTGATGGACTGCTGTAGAAAACAGTACTGGACTAAAGGGATTGTAGCCCAATCAACAAGGAGGTTTTTAAAAAACATATGTACCTATGAAGTTCCTCTGAGGAATTGTACAAATCAGACAAATATGATCAAGGCCAGCAAAGAAGTGAGGAAAACGAGTGTGTGGAATATTGTAGCAACAGAAAAGCAACACATCCCGTTCACAGTATTCATATTCTGTCTGATTTCTAAATAATAACATTATGTTTAGGAGGAGATTTGTGTGTGTTTTAAGCAAACAACATACCAGACTGTTTTGTTACAGACTGGCATAGTTAAGACCAACTGAAAACTTTAAAAAAACATGACCAATCAACGTGCAACACAAACTGAACCAAATAAATGACACACACGTTAAATCTGACCCTTTTATCCTGGGGGCGGGGGGAGAACCAGCCGTAGAGGTCTCATTTCAAATTTGATCCTAGTAAACCTTCTCTCTGCTGACTTCCTAAGGAAAATACTTGCACTCTTCCCATGAACGTATGCTTGCAGGAATTATTATACGCTATACCAGAGAAACAAAAGATCAGTACCTAGCGATGGTCATAACTTGCACTGGAGTTGACAGTCTTGATAAACTAAAAAAAAATTAAAATCCTCTGAGCCTTCTTATAAGAAATTGCACATTAGTAGGTTTTACAAGAAGTGTCTCAAAAATAAACTACACTCACAAAAACAACATCCTTTAATATGCAAATACTGTAGATCAAGTGTGCATAAGCGAACAGAACATTAGCACAGACACTGTAGTCATTATTTAGTCCATGTGGATGTGTTGTGTAAATGTGGGCAAGATGTGCAAGTACAGTAAAGCGATGCTGAAAGACAACTGCATTCAGATATGCCCGAATTACAGTGCAGGAAAAAAACACCCTCAGAATCTTGCCAACTGACAGAAAGTAAAGTCATGTGATCCATATATTTGGAAAAACTCAACACAATCTGACCACAGAGATGTTTATATCCATATTGGTTCACTTATCAGAGATAGCCAATGTCACTTGGATTGCTCAAGAGATGGAGAAAAATTCTGTCTGCTAATTGTCCCATTGTTTGCTGCTAGCTAAAGGTCTGTCCTGGTACCATGTGCCCTTTCTTACAATCTTTCCTCTCCAACAAGCAAACACAAACAAAACCCTTTACCACATACTTTTTTACACCACTTGCACAGTTATTATTATTATTATTATGAGCAGCAGAAGAATAGGCCCAGCTTATAATTAATCCATGTTCTTTCCCACTGTCTTTCTTCCTCCTTGAAGATTACTTTTAACCCCTTTGTTATTAACTCTTTCCTCCTTGGTCGGCAATGTCTCCCAAATTTTGATAAATACAAGAAGGTATTAATAAGAAGAGTGGGCTACCAAGAGGCACAGAGTGGCTTTCCCTCATTACTGAGGAATTGCCATGAGCAGTCATCCAGGAATGACTTTGAAATAGCCAGCTTCCTTCCATCAGCAAGAGCAGAGGTCTGCCTCTCATGAACACATTCATCTCTTTCTCGCCCCCTCCTTCCCAGATCGGCCAAGCCCCTAGTAAATTTGGAAAGCTCCCGAGTTCTGCAAAAATATTTGCACACCTGCTCTATATCCTTTCTCCTACCACCGTCAAACCCAGGCTAAAAATTATTGCCACAGACATGAAAACTAGTCAGCTGTATTTTCCTCTCCCCACCTAGTCCTAATGAAAACCTCATGGGTTCAAAAGCTTACAACATTCTGAATTTGCCATGTGTTAGAAAACCACTATGTTGCCAATTACCTCTTCAGGACTTTACAGAGTTGCTCTGAGGTCCAGAGGGAAACAGGGTCAGCGGGAAACAGGATCCTGCTGATTAAATAAAGAGTTGCTAGTGAGCTGGCTGGCTGGCCCAGTGAGTCAGAGCACCTGTTGATTCCCCACTGTGTTTAGTAGGAAAAAAGGCAGCCTTTTGTGGCCTTGAGTAAACGACACAGTCCAGAGAGCCCCCAGAAGAAGGGAAACAGAAAATCATTTCTGAGTACTCTGCTCTGAGGAAACCCTGGAAAGGACTGCCGTAAGCAGATGATGATGATGATTATGATGATGACGACGACGACGACGACGACGACGACGACAACAACAACAACAACAACAACAACAACAACAACAACAACAACAACAACAACAACAACAACTGCAACTGCAACAGTCATTGCTTCTACTATAGATAAAGAGAATATGGCAAAAATCTATTTTTAATCGTGGTACTATAAAGGAAATTCGATTATACTGATTGAAGTACATGAATAAATTCCAGGAAATATTAGGTGTGATTGCAAACCACACATGTAAGGGAAAAGTGGACAAGACTCAGCTACCTCTATGCTAAGGTCCATCACACAAGATGAATTTCAGTGGTGTTGAGTTCTACAATTGATATTAGCCCCAATTAGAATAGACTCAATGGAATCTAACAAGATTCATTCATTTCAATGTGTTAATTACAACTGGGACAAACACTGGACACCTCTTGGCCATTACTAGATGGGGGGGGGGATGGAATTGTGCCCATTATATCAACATTTTAATTGCTATTCGGGCTTTAAAAAAGATGTACAGCTTTTCCTCCTGCCTTTTTCCCTGTCAGATTAATTAATCGTATTAGAATATAACTGCATAATTCCAATTCTTTAATGCTGGTGGGTTGTGGGTTTTTTTAGGTATCGAAGGGGGTAAAAACATCTTGGAAGTTAGTGTACAATCCCATGCATATCCCCCACTGCAACTCTTACAAAGTTCATGAAGCTTACTCTCAGGTAAATTTATGTAAGACTGTAGCCTTTAATAAATGAGTATAATTTAACTGCTGGAAGGAATGATCATCTTCAGTATTTATATTTTAACTCACAGAAAACACATCAAAACCAGAATTACCTCAAAATCAAATCTATGGAACTGCGGATTAAAGCGAACTTCGACAATTGAAATTTATCTTCCCAAATAATCAACTAAGGCTTTAGTTGATTAATTTACTGATTAAACTTATGAAAGCTTATAGCCTCAAGCTGTCCTGTTCTTAACAATGTAAACTGCCTCTTGACCGTATGTTTAATAGTACAGTATAATGTTTGACTTTTAAAACGTTAGCTATAATGTGTGCCAAATGATTTTGCTTGCAATCCCTTCATCACCAGAAATGGTACCAACTTTAATGGTTGACATGAGAAGTCACAATTTCAACAGGGCAGATGAGCCTACATACGTTACCGGCAGAAATGGCCAAACATGTTGAAGTGAAATTTTTTATTAAAATATGGCCGAAATAAGACTGTTTTCTGATTGGGTGAGGTGTTCCTTTTTATTCTTAAGAAGCAAATACTTCTCCTTTTTATTAATGGCACATTTATTGGTAGAATGAAGATAGCTTTTAAATATGTCATATCATACATACGTTGTTGAATTTGTCAACATTAAAGCCATCTTTTTATTTCCCCAAAGTGTTGTTTTCTTTGTACGAGGAAGCTTTTTAAAAGGCTAGCACTCCAAAGAGCCATATGTAAATGACAATGTATTAAAAGCATGTTGCATCAAATCCCAATAGCATACAGATGTTGAGCTTTTGCCCCTGTACGTGTCAGTGTATGCTGACTTAGAATCATATTTATCATGATAATGCTTATTCACCATCTGAAAAATACATTTTTGCAATTCTTTCTTACTATTTCTTGGTTTAGTCAACAAAAAGACCCTGGTATGATCAGGAATGTGAAATATTTTTAAAACTATCTATCTATCTATCTATCTATCTATCTATCTATCTATCTATCTA
>JAHTLZ010000274.1:2753497-2775486 GCA_023846285.1 Phrynocephalus versicolor | reverse complement strand
TCATCATCATCATCATCATCATCATCATCATCATCATCATCATCATCTACAAATGGGTTTAGTTTCTTGACAGTGTTTTAACAGGTAGAAAAACTTTCTAATTTCTAATATATTTTCCCATCCATTGATGCTAACCATACTTTGCCTTCCAGACTAAAACTGCAATAGTAACAGACACTAAGAAAGCCAGAGTTGCAGAAAAAGTTGTAGTTCCAAACAGTCATAAATTAACACCTGGGCATCTAAATTATGCTGATTATAAAATTTAATTCGCTTTTCTTATCTTCTTCCTTAACATTTGAAGGAATACTCTGGACAGTATCTAAGTCTACATTACAAACTGGTTGATTATTAGGAGCTAAGTAGGATTTATCTGAGTCCAACTCACCAATGGGGGTCCTTGTAGGATGTGTCATGGCTCATTTGTTTTCAGACATCTCTCCAACCCACCCACCCTCGCCACTAGGCATATTCCTTTCCCTGCTGGAACATTTGGTCTGTTATATCTTTTGCACTCCTCTTTTCGGTTAGAGGTATAGTGAAATAGTTCCCACATAAATTCTGACTAAAGTTGAATTGAGCCAGTTTGAGGAAAGGTTCCCCAGCTGAAATATCTGAGGAATGTAGAAGAAAACAAAGAATAATTCTGGTAAAACTAGTACAGTCACCCCCCGCCATTTTGCGGTTCAGGTACTGCGGTCCCACTACATCGCGGGATTGCAGTACCTGCACCTAGGAGCCACGTCGGGGGGCGATCAGGTCGCTCTGCGCCACCCCCCACACTCCACCGAGAAGCCTAGGAGCTGTGGGGGGTGGCGGCGGGGGCGATTGGGTTGCTCCACACTGCCCCCATGCGCTCCTCCGAGAAGCCTCGGACAGGCGCGCGATCAGCCTCCCGCCCCCAGGCCCCACTCCACCTGCTTCCGCATATCACGGATTTTCATGCATCGTGGGTGGGGTGGCGATCAGCGGGGGGTGACTGTATGTCAGGTAAAAACCAAAAACCAAAACATAAAGAAGACAAAATCATGGTGGCACTTTAAAGGCTAAATTGTGTATTCCAACTGCTGAATACCGCAGTGGCTTAGGAATCTGGCTGCAGAGCCAGAGGCTGGGAATTCAATTCCATACCTTGCCTCCTGGAAAGGGGTGGAACTCAATGATCCAAGGGTTTCCTGCCAGCCCTGCAGTTCAAAGATGGTGGTTGTGGTTAATGTAAGCTTTTGTGAACATCTCCACTTCTTCAGACCCTAGTCAACTAGTGACATTTCTAAGAACGAACCCACCTATGTCTTTTGCTCTCACCTAGAACAAGTTAAAAGCCATAGGTGGGGGAGCCATTTTAGATGAAAAATATAAAGGGTTTTAAAGGAAGCCAAGAAAGAGCATTGGCAAAGCAAGACAAGTTTTTCTAAGAAATTTTCAACATTTAATATTATTTTAGGACGGTGGTTACTAGATATAGACGTCCTGAATTAGAGAATCTGATCAGGTAAATTCACATTCTTTCTCACCTTACCAGTCTTTATTTGTACCCACCTCCATTACTCATCTATTTTTATTTTGAGTGTCTGCTGATTTTCCCCTTAATCTTGTAATTTGATTAAAGTAAAATTTTAAAAGGACTAGGAAATTTCCATCCAGATGATACAGTAATTTTAATAAAGGTATAAGGGTTTTATTAAACAAGGTATATATGCAAATAATTAGCAAAGAATAATAAATCCAATATTCTATTAAAGACTGTCAACCAAAACCCAAGGTCAGTTATACATTACTGCTACTCCAGCATGAGTTGCAGGGTAAGGATTATTTATGTAAACCTAATCTACACTAGCATTAAAAGGAAGGAAGAAGTAGTAACAATTATGGGAAGACTGATACAGGATAATCTTTAAAGGAGGGCAAACAGAGAAGTATGCACCTGGCACCACAAAGAGTGTGATGTCAGTGAACCACTTTGGGGAGGGACTCCAAAGTCGAAATATAACAATTAAAAAGACCTTTCACACATACACAAAGTTTATCTGCTGAAGGAGTTCTGGGAATGACTTGTAACAAAGATCTTAATGCCTAATTAAGTTCTAACCTAGGCTTCCCTATCTTGGTGCCTTCCATCTGGCAAGAGCTGGAAATGACTACAGTACCAGTCCAATGTTGTTGGGAGAGAGGACCAGGCACTTAGCAGGCCAATGAAGCTCACCAGCACAAACCAGAGGCCCCCACCCACCCACTCATTATGCATATCCATGTCCATTAAAGCCTCTATTTCAAAACCAGCATGCTATCATCACTAGAGATGGGCATAAATTTAAAAAATGAATTGCAAAATTCATTCAAAAATTGCTAATTTGTGGATTTGTATTTGTATGAACTGATGCACCCAACGAATACAAATTTATGAATTTTAGCTATTTTTGATGCATCAATTTGTCATCCTCCTTGGGGGTACATGACTCAGACATCCAGGACCCAAACTTCATCGAACTGGCAGTGCCTGTAGAAGCGAGCCATGGAAAGTTTCCCTACAAATCTGGTGTCACTAGCTGCCTTTGGGGCTATTTTATAGGGTCTGAAGTAAAATCGAATTTACAAATTGATTCATCAGAAAAAATTATAAATTCATTTTTGTGATTTATTGACCTAGATGAATCACAAATCAACATGAGTCACATTTTCTCTGATTAATTCCCACCTCTAATCATGACAAACATATCATTTATAAAGCTGATAACTGTCAGACCATAACCCTGTTACCTTACTAAAATTTCTTCACTCGGTTTCCACAACTGCCTAGACAACATAGGGAAAATTGTGCTAACTCAGAGACTTGGGGACTTGTAATCCAGAAAACTAAATTTTCAAAGCTCTGGCATTGCCTAAGTTAGTTTTGGTGTGTGGCCAGTCATACCTATATTACTGACCTAAATTCATTAGCATTTTATCACAGGAAAAAAAAAGTCAAGAAAAGGACTTTTAACAGGATGAAATATGTCGACCCAAAATGAAAAGAATACCAGCCTGTCATATCTTGTACTGCTGTAATACTATTCATCTATGCATCTTTCTTTCAGGAATTTAAATTACTTCAACTTCAGTGCCCACATGAGGTATAATTATCACAATTTTATACTTAGCATGACAGAGAAATAGAGATATCGAGTTGACTTGCCAAATGTCACAGAGGAAAATAGGAACCAAGCTGGGAATAGAAACTTCATTTCCTCTTTTCTGGAACCAAGGCCAGAAAGCCCACCTTCCTGTTCAGAATACGAGGGATGATGCACATGCATCTTCTGTGACACAACTGAAGTATAAAATGTTTATCTCATGAGGGAAACCTATGCGTTCAACCTGCCCCTTTAAATTTTTTATTTATTGGAAGACCTGAGCCCTCAGTAATGGCAGAACAACACTTCATAGTACTGCTTAAACAATCTTTGTCTTGGTCACATTGTTGTGGGAATCAAGAATAATGCCTAGCATTGATTTAGGCAGATAAAAGAATAAGATTGCACAAACAAAGATGAATCTTTCTTAAAGCTTCCCTGAGTCCTTTGAAGAAAGCAAAATAACTACAATCAGCAGAGGGAGCTCTAGATGCTCATGTCCAGTGTAAGGTCAATATACTGGCAGTCCCTTCTCTGTTATAGGTGGCAACTACTTTGACTAGAAGAGGTTATATAGTACAGCTTGCAATCTATCAAAGCAGACAGGAATGAAAATCCGGAAGTGTTCTGCTGGGCCATCACAACTACCTAGTGGTTCTTAATCTGTGGGTCCCCAGATATTCCTGGACTGCAACTCCCAGAAGTATGCATCATTAGCTGAGCTGGACAGGATTTCTGGGAGCTGTAGTCCAGGAACATCTGGGGACCCACAGGTTGAGAACCACTGTGCTAGATGGAGAATATGATCCAGTACAGACAGAGTTTGGCCATAATGAACTTATAAGCAATCAAGGTTACCTGTTTCTGGGGTGATATGAATACAACCAAGTTTGTTGGAATATTTGGCAAGATTTACATTTCAGCCATTACAGGGTTAATGTGAATGTAGAGTATTGTGGGCTGGATTTAATGTGAAGAGTGAAGCCGATTGGTTGTTGAGATCACACCACCTGGAATGTTCTGGTAAAAGTCTAGTTAGTGTGTGTGCCTTGTGTTCTTAGAGAAGAGAAGCAGGTTCCTGGCTTAGCAAAAGGGCTGTTAGAATAGTTAGAAAACCTCCTGTGTACCCTTCCCTTCTAGTTAAATAAATAGTTTTTTTCATTTAGTAACACAAGAGGTGTCTCTCTCATTACAGCAACTAAAAATCATCTGCAACAACTGATCCAACAAAAATCCCCAACAAAATTACATTTCAAAACCATCATGAAGTTGTCATAAAGTTACGCTGTATATACCAGATGACATCATCATCATCATCATCCAGCAAAGGGAATATTTTATTTAATTTTTTTTTATTAACAACCTTACTGTAACACAATATAGTACATTATTTTCCTTATAATTTCTGCTAGTACAATTTATAACAGTTTATAACAACCCATTGTATAATCCATTTTCCATCTTGCTTTATCTATCACTAGTTTCAGTATCTGAATTTAACAGTGGGTGCCATATTTCCATAAAGCGATCCTGTTTAATTTCCCCTTTATACAATCTAACACGAAAAGTCAATTTTTCCATTACTACCATTGCCCATACTTTGGTCCTATATTTTTCCATATTTAAATTTTGTGCTGATTTCCAGCATCGGGCTATTTCATTCCTAGCTACACCTATGAGGGTTGCTACCATTTCTTGATTCAATAGTTTTTCATTCTCTCCGGTCAAAAGTGAGAACAATAATAGCATTTCATTTGGAATTATTTTCTGTTTTGTTATTTTTTCCAGCCAACTAATCACTTCAAACCAGAATCTTTGTACTTTGGGGCAAGATAACCATATATGTTCTAATGTTCCTTTATGTCCACATTTTCGCCAGCATAATTCTGATATTTCTCTATTAATTCTGTGCAACTTGTTAGGACATAAATGCCATCTATATACTACCTTTAACACCATCTCCTTAGATATTGCAGATATTGATTTATATGGTTGAGTGGACCATATATTTTTCCCATATGTTTTCTGGTATTTTGATTTTTAGGTTTGTTTTCCAAACTATCCTAGATCCTGCATTACTATCATAATTTTTCTCCAAAATATTTTTATAAATTAGTGAAACTAACCCCTTTTTCTCTTTGTTACTACCTGTGCAGTAGTTTTCAAAATCTGTTAGTGGTCTATTAAATTCTAGTTTCTTATACAATTGGTTTGCGATGCTTCGCTAGCAACCAATTATCTGTTCTTCCTTTATTTCTTTCTTGTATCTCTTTAGTTGTAATTGGTTTTCCTTGTACAAACAGATCCTTTAGTCTATAGATTCCAATATTCTTCCAACGTTCTATTTGAAGATTTTGATTCTTAGGTTTTAATTGTGGATGTTCTGAACAAGGACATAAAGGAGATATTGGTGGAGCAAATATTTTCATATGTTTCCTCCATATTCTCATAGCTTCCTCAGTAAAAGGGTTTTGTATTTGAATATATTTTTTACCAACCTAGGTGTAAATAAGTGTAGATTGATTAAATTCATTTTCCTTTCCATTTCCATTTTAGCCCATTCTGGAGTATTCTCCTCTTTTATAAAATTAGTCACTTGTGCTATTTGAAAAGCTTCATAATATCCCAGTAGATGTGGTATTCCTAATCCTCCTTTTGAATTTGGCCAGTATTTTACAGACTTTATAAATCTAATAGACCTTCCCTTTCCTGCAATATATGTTTCCAATTTTTCTGCCATAATTGTATCTTTTTCTTTTCTAGTTGCAGGGGTATATATTGAAATAAAAATGAAAATTTTGGTAGTATGTAAGCCTTAATTGTTGTTATTGTCCCTAATAATGATAGATTTAATTTCTCCCATTTTTTAATTTTTTCTTTCATATTTTTCAGTGTAATTTTATAGTTTCTATATACCAATTGATTTATATTTTTGTCAACCATATCCCTAAATATTTAAAACTAGAGTAACATAAGTCCAACTTTGAGATTGCCTTTATTTCCTTCTGTTCTGTTGTGGGAGTGTTAATACATAACAATTTAGATTTTTGATAATTAATTCTTAATCCTGTATATTGATTAAACTCATCTAGAATCTGACTTAGTGTTTCTATACTTTTCAATGGATTTTCCAAAAATAAGAGCATGTTGTCTGCATATAGATTAATTTTGTGTTGCTTATTATTTAATGGCATACCTGTAATATTGCTATTTTCTCTAATCTTTGTTGCCAGTGGTTCAATTCAAACGTTAATGGAGGCAAGGGGTCTCCTTCTCTTGTTCCCCTATGTAACTCAAATCTCTCTGAGTCTATTCCATTTATCATGACTGTAGCTTTAGCTCCTTCATATAGATTTCTCAAAATTTTAATAAAATTCTCACCCACATTCATTTTCTCCAGTAGATCGTATAAATACCGCCATTCTACACGATCAAATGCTTTAAGAGCATCAAGTGATATTATTATCATTTTATTTTTATTCTTATTAGCTGTATTTATAACATTCAACACGCGACGGATTGCATCAGACATTTGTCTCCCAGGCATGAAGCCATACTGATCGGTATGAATATAGTTTGTGATAAAATTATTAATTCTTTGTGCTAATATGGATGAGAAGATTTTTTGATCCTGATTTTGTAGTGTTATTGGCCTAAAATCTGATGGAAGTATATTATCTTTTTCTAGTTTTGGGATTGCTATTATTCTTGCTAGCTTCCATGTTTCAGGTATTCCCCCCCCCCATTCAATATTGAATTATATAATTTCAAAAGACGGTTAGCCACCTCATCTTGCCATGTTTTGTAAAATTGGGATGTAAAACCGTCACATCCTGGAGACTTCCCTTTCCTTAATCTTTTAATAACTGCTTTTATTTCTTCAATCCTTATTGGTGAATTAAGTTGGTCTTTATGTTCTTCTAGGATAGGGCTAATATTTAATGAATTAACAAAAGTTTTAATATCTGCTTCCGGTGTTATTTCTGTTTCATATAACTCTTTATAATATTCCCTAAATGTTGCTACAATCTCGTGTTGCGTTGTTACCATTTCCCCTTTTTAGTTTTAATTTTCATGATTGTTTTCTTTATAGCTCTGTTTTTTATAGCTTTAGATAGCAATTTTGAGTTTTTAATCTCCATATTCATAATAATCTCTTTTCAGATAATTTATTGCTATCTGAGTTTTATTTATATCTAATGCTTCTAATTCGACTCTACTTTTTGTTAGCTCCATCAATATCCTATTCGATCCTGTGGTTTCCCTACAACCTCAATATTTAATTTAAATTGACTGACAGCTTCTTGTCCCAGAACCCCATACCCTTCAGGCTCCAAGGCTCTCTTTTGCCTCAGGGGAACCTTTGGCAGCCACTGGATGGGGGGGGGAGTCTGTGTGAACTCTCAATAGCCAAAAATCCCTGCCAGAATGATGGTGGCCCTCTCAGCAGCCGTAATCTGGCAGTAAAAGTTAGCTCAGGCTCCACTACTCTCTTCTGAAGCTGCCAAAGGCATCCCTGGGGATAAAGGATCCACAGGGCACCTTGGAACTTGAAAGTGGGGAAATAGGAAGCTTTCAATTCATTTAGATGAAGCATTCCTTATGCCAGATGATGATATCATCCAGATTAGGCAGCGTAGATTTATGCCAGGAGATTCTGCATGAGGGATGGGATCAAAGCTACTTCACTGTCACATGAAGGAACATTTTCTAATTATGTTCAGAACTTATATTTTACAGGCATTTGTTTATTTATTTTATTTTGAATAGTTTTACCTCACCTTTCTCCTTGGACAAGGACCCAAGGCAGCTTACAACAATGAGGAACAATATACA
This sequence comes from Phrynocephalus versicolor, assembly GCA_023846285.1. Taxonomy (NCBI): domain Eukaryota; kingdom Metazoa; phylum Chordata; class Lepidosauria; order Squamata; family Agamidae; genus Phrynocephalus; species Phrynocephalus versicolor. The sequence continues at coordinate 2,767,540 of JAHTLZ010000274.1, read as the reverse complement.
GCCAGAACATTTAAGACATATTCAAGTTTAAGAACAGGGAATTAGAAGAGGCACCTTACAACATTAAAAAGCAACCTTAAAGCTAAAAAGAGCACACCAACAGTTAAATCAATCCCAAATTTTTAATTTAAGTCCCCCTGGACAATAAAAAGAAACAACGAGAAAAAGAACAAATGTTACTAGTTACTTTCCAGCAGTGGAACAAGTAACCATAGGAGTAACAGAAATGAACTATTCTTAAAAATTAACTTTTCACGTTCTAGGTATATATTCAGTCTTGTGTTTAAATAACAGGTTGGCCCATGGAGAAGCAGATTCAGATTGTCACTCACCAAGGAGGATAATCTCACTGGGGATCATACATCCTAATGGGAGAGATGATGTAAAAACCTGGAGGCAGAGGAGGGAAAAACAGAATTATTAGTTTGTCCCCTATTTTTCCCCATGGGACTATTTACAATTATAAATAAATACAAATATATTTTATATATTTATATCAGAAACCTACACTCTTGGATCTAATTTTTTTCTCATTTAGAATGATACTTTAATATTTTATAAAGAGCATGTTTCAAAATACTTAATTTAGTTGACAACTTCCGCTCTAAGTGTTTTTAAAACAATTATGTGGAAAAACCTGCAATAAATTATGTTGGACAGTTACAATTGCTATATGTTGCAGACATGTCTAGTTCTTTAACTGTCTTGCCATCTTCAGATACATCTTTCATCTGCAGTATGTGGAGAAAAAATGATCTGTGGTTGGAAACAGATGGACCAAATCAAGAATAACCTCCAACATGAGAGAAACTCCTTTCAGTCTGTCCAAATCTGGAGCTCCCTGAAATTCACAGAATTAAGAACTCAATAGGAAGACGTAGTTCACCTACAGAATTACATCTCCACACCAGAGGATGCTAAAGTCCAGTATGGCATAGCCCAAGTAGAAAACAAGCCCTTTCCACCATGCCTCTATCTTAGGCCGTGGTCTCACTAAAGTTTTGTGCGCATCTTAATTTTATGTGTTTTTCTTTTTGGGCGGCCACGTGGTGTTTGATGTGAAGTTAGTGTCCTGTCGCCAGGGCAGTATTTTTCTGCTCTGTGCCCATCTCTACTTGCCTACTGCACGTCTTTTCCCTTTTTTTCTGGGTTGATTTTCTGCAGTCAAATGAAGAACTGACGAGCCGGACCCACAGGAAGTGGCAGGAAATGGGGTACAAAGCTTAATACTGCATATCTTCTGGGGGCGAACCTTGTTAGAGAAGCAAATAATTGAGCATTTTGAAGGGAAGTTTTTTAAACCAACCCCTAGCAGTGGTTTATGAAACTTGGTGTAGTTCCAGGGGCGTGGTCGACCGGGACACTGATTTACTTCCCTTCGCGGTTCAGACACGATCTTTTACTGTGCAGTTCGCTGCAGGAAAACTGCACAGAAAACACTGGTAAGGTCACAGCCTTACTTCTTCTGCTGAACGACAAAAGAAGGAGACAACACGCTTTGGCTTTGGGGGGGGGGACTAGCAGGAAATGGGTTTTGGAGACAGGAATGGGCAGGCGGCAAATGGGTAGTGGGAGAAACAGCAAGATTTTCCCCCCCTGTAGATTGGATCTCCTAAACAAGAATGGATGGAACTGTAATGCTCAGCTCTCAAACTTGATGGTTTTCTATGAATATCCCAAGCATGTTTAAAAGCCTTACTCAGAACTTTGCTAACACTTTTATTAATCTTACACATAAAACTCATCTCTTCTTTAGGATCCTGTGACTCTACTGTATCTTTCAGACAGTACTGTATGTTCAGATTTAGCTGTGGCAGAAACTGATTTTTTTCAAAGTCTGCATTTTAGTTGTTAAAAACAATTCTATAATCATGCCATGAAGCAAAGAATGAATAATTAAAGAAGCGGTATCAACAAGATCAAGCAAATAACAAATAAAAGTTATGTTTAAAAACATTATTCTTCCTAACAAAGGCTGCAGTCTATTCAAGTAGGGGTGTGTCTCCTGAGAGTGAGTAGTTTTATATCATTCACTGTTATTATTGAATGTAGGCATACAGATGGAGCACAACACAGAGAACTTTATATGGAAGTTCTTGTTCCCTATCCACTTTTCTTTTACCTAAGAGCTAAGGGAATCAATAACATGATTTCCAGTGTATAGCTGGGCACAACATGGTACACAAAATTAAGCAGGCAGAAGAACCGTATACTCAAAACCTATATGGTGGGCACTACATCTCTCTAAAGATGCCTCATATTTCCCAGAGGCAAGAAAAAGCACAGGGATTAATTAAACTGTCTTCACCAGTTAGCAAAATACTTTTCAAGACATGAGGAACAAAGTTCCAGAAAATGTTCAGAAACAGGAAGAGATATATGCAAAAGACACATGCAAGGAAGGCATGAGATGAGCACACAACCTATTCAATCTACACTTAGAATAACTACTTTTAAATGTATACTTGTGGTGGATTTTCTGCACGTTGTTAAAGTGTAGACATAGTTCTGCACTCTCCACAACGAATTCATTAAAACTGTATTAATGGAATCCAAATCCATCTAGGAATTCTATGCAAATTTAAGGGCATTAAATATGGCACAGAAATGCAACCCCTGCCCATGGATTCTCCAGTTATACACCTTAATCATTAATGAACATGAAACCTAAACTAACACCAACTTGCAAGGTTAAATTTTTTAATGAGATTTTAAAATAATAAGTAAATAGTATATGAATTGGGCAGCTCCCTCCAAAATTCCACTAGAGAGGTGTCCCCATCCTATTCAGAAGCCTCAAGTGATAGATCAAGACAAAAACTGAATTCTGTGCCAAAAATGAAACCCTCCAGTTCATGGAACTGCAGCATTAGACAGCCCTGGTCATTCTGTGAGAGGTCTATAATTACACAAATGGGCCATTTAATGCAGCATGTCTGTTAAAAATAACTTCCTAACCTAGGCTCACCCTTGCATATTCAGCAATGGAAGGTCTGCAGAACAGCACAAAGGCAACGACACCGATTGGATCTTTGTGGGTGGACCTGGGAGCCCACACGGAAAGGATGGCCAAGCAAGGGTTTAGGAGATCCAGAAATAGACTATTATGGTTATTTCCGCTGAGGTACAGCACCTGGCACTGCCAATACAATGAAGAGTTTTTATTAGCACCTGCCCACATCAATGCCGGAGGACAAAATGGTGATCAAAGTCACAACTGTGAAACTGGATTATTATGAAACTTTTTTTACAGAGGTCCCACATTTCATTTTTAATTAAAAGCTGAATTAGAGCCCTAAACAGGCACTTTATAATTATCTGGGGGAGATAAATTACGTATGACATCCTGTGATCGATGGAGAGATGTTTAAATATGAATATGCATTTTTTTTCCACAATTCACACAAGCATTATTATCTGATCTTAATGTGCGAGAAAACCTTCTCTTCCAACACTCTTTTTTTTTTCCATATTCCATACCTCCCACTTCTATATGTTCACTCATTCCCCTGTCAATAACCAAATGCAGGGAACTTGCAGAGACTTGCCTATGTATGTTTGAGCCACTCCTGAATTCTTCTAAAGCCAATACGGTATATGGAAATCTTCACTGGTTTTAAGAATATTGGATAACATGACAGTTCTGTCTATGGTATCAAACCCACAGCATGACATATCTACTACCACATCTATCATGAGTAGGTGGACAGTTCTGTAATTTTGTATGCCTCCTTTGTTTGGAAGATCAGGTCCAAGATGGCGTGAAAACTGATTTCATTTGGCATTGCTCCATGTCAACATTTTCTATTTCAGATTTTTGTTTTACTACCTCCTGGCAAATGTTGCACAATCATGGCCTCACAAACAACAGAACAACGGAGTACTGCTAAAATGCACAGTCATCTCAATTAAACTGAGAGGTAGTATTTTTTTTAACAGTTAACACTGAAAATGTTAATCACCATAAAGATTTACTTTCCCTTCATCAGATAGATAGCTGACAAATCGTATGTGGGCTGATTTGAGGAGAATACAGATTGCTGAGCCTCTTGAAAGTGCAAAGTGTTTTTTCTGTTCACAGAGAGACAAAGGCCGCGGTCATAGCTGCGTTTTCTCCATAGTTTCCCTTCAGCTATCTGTGCATAAAAAGATCGCGTCCTAACCGCGAAGAGAAGTAAATTCTGGTCCCGTCCGACCACGTCCCTTGAACAGCAGTTTCAGCAAAGTTTCAATAACCACCGCCAGGGGCTGGATTTAGAAACTTCGCTCGAAAATGGTTACTTATTTGCTTCTGTAACCACGACAGGACACAGAAAATATGCAGTAAAATCAGTTGTTCCCCTTTTTCGACAGCTTCCCATGGAAAAATGCAAAGTAGACAGGTAGAGACGGAACCAGAATAGGAAAATACAATGCAGAAGAGAGGACTCTAACTGCACATTAAAAACCATGTGACTTCCCCCCCCCCAATGCATGAAATTTATATATGCAGAGACTGCTGGTGTGACCACAGCCAAAGAACATCTTTAGAATCCACCAGTGAGGGCCAGGGCATTCAGGAACGGTTAGGAATCTGGTTTTACTCTCTATCCTCCTACAGATCAGCAGGGCTTCCAAGCACAGTATTTAACAAGCCTGTAAACCTGTACAATATGTCAAGGTTTCTTCACTGAAAGATACCAATTGCTCTTAACATCCATGGACAGACAGGGTGATTTCCATGGGCGAGAATATGAAGATGACTTCTAGACAAACTGAGCCTCAGCCCTTCTCATTTAGATATTAACTTTTACCACGTAGTTCAGTTCTTGAATACAAAGGACTTCAGGGTGCACACACACTCATAAGCAAGCTGACAAATACCTTTGGGTGGTGGGTGGCATATAAGTTGTTAAATGAATGAATGAATGAATGAATGAATAAATAAATAAATAAATAAATAAATAAATAAATAAATAAATAAATACAAACCAAGGTTTTTAAAACATAAAACAACACCTTTTTTGGTATAATGTAGTCTCACTTCCTTTACATTTCATTTCAAATACAAACTGTTCCCCTGAAGATTGACTATGTCAGCCATTTGGTTTAACATGAGCCAGGACTGACTGGAACTTATTATCCCAATTTCCCTGTGTCACGACTCCTACCTGAACATGGGAAACAACGACCCTTGATCCTGTACATAATACTTCTTACCACCAAGGAATCACAACTAGCTGTCATGCAACTGGAACCAGGAAGAACATCTGGGAGACATCCAGGAGGATATGAAACTCACTTTCAGTGTTCATTAGAAAACTGCCCTTCAGAAGGTCTCTCAAAACAAAAGCGAATGCAATGCCAGATGACTGATGGAACTCTAACCAGTCTCTCTCCCTCTCTCCCTCTCTCCCTCCCTCTGCTCCCCCAGCCCCTTTTTCACCATTTCAGGAAAAAAAAGAGCCTTAAAGATGAACAAATCAATTATAGCATAAACATCTGTAGATTAAAATCCATTTCACAAGAACCCGAAAGCAATTAACTGCCTTAAATTTTAAACTGTCATATGACCAGTGTGCCTTAAATATCTGCAAGCCTGTTTGTACGTACACACACAAACTTTTGTTAAAGCAGATTTAAGAAGACTAATATTTTAGCAAACATCTTGTTCAATTTTCAAAGAATTTTAAGGAACTTGGCAAGACTGTTCCCACTTGTGTCTTGCACACATAACGAAGGAGTGAAAGAGGAACAGACTCATCTAGACACCCCCATATAAAACAACAAAGACTGACTTTCATGTTAAAAAAAGAAGCTAACTCAAGCAAAGGCTTATCCAGAGAGGATATCTGTGCCAGCCCCCATTCATTCTTCAGTCTGGAAGAGCCTGGTAAGTTGCATGATTAGTGTCTACAAATGTTTCTCTTTAGCTCTGGAAGAGCCTGGTAAGTTGCGTGATTAGTGTCTACAAGTGTTTCTCTTTAGCTCAAGGGTCTCTTCCATTTCCTGGGGTCCCCCTTCTGGTTGGAGAAAAAAAATGCAGAACATAGGATACCAATTAAGTGCTTTTCACAGAATGAATGTTCCATCTGGGCAATCCTCAAATTATCTCAATATGCATTTCATCCACACAGTAAGAGTGGAGATCTGGCTGTCACGAAGATACAATAGAAGTAAGCAAGATCCAAAACAATTCACCTTGGATGTACAAGACCTAAATGCGCTTCAAACAGAAGCACGAATACCATTTGCATTCAGAGTGCTGTTTCTCTCTTTGGATTCCCACTCAGAAAGAACTCTAGTAAAAAGATAACTAGGCTCTCAGCGGCTCTGCCTTTCCTGAGTGCCATGAAGCTGTAATCATGATTGGTTTTGCAGAGGGAAGTTAGTAAAGCAAAAGCAAAGTGTGCTTCTTATATATACGACCCCATATTGCTTAATGCACTTGTTTGGTGATTTAGAACTCAGTTATGTAATATACACAGGCACCCCCCCCCATGAGCTGGGTACTCAAATTACTGACCCTGGAAGGATGGAAGGCTGAGTCAACTTTGGGATGGCTACCTAAGAGATCAAACTTGGGTCACGAGCAGGGTATTGATCGCATCACAGACTACCTGCAATCATCAAGTGGTTTAGCATTTTAGCTCTTTTCTCCTCCTGCTGTTACGAAACTGAGCTGAAGATTACTTTATAAAACCCAAGCAGTCCTTTTCATTTTTATTCATCTCTTGCTCTTCTAGAGGCCAAACAGTAAGGAAAACCCATGCGATCAGCCATCACTCCCAAAATTAGGGATATTTGTGCTGTGAACAAATCAAACTCTTCAAAGAAGCCCTATGAGCATGAGCCAAATGCATAATGTATTGGTCAGTCGTGTCAAGAAAGAAACAATTTTCTCCTTCAGCTCAGTTCAAAGATTATCAGAGCTATGCGGTAACCACCACAATGCTTTCATTATTACAGAGTACAACCAACATTGGGTATTTCCAGATGGAGGATCCCCTGAACTCTCAAGCCATTGCTTTATATTTTGAAGCAAACATGGTTTTACTGGTGAAAATCCGTACTACTGCCATCAATCTGTTCGCCTTCCTGTGAGCACTATGTAAGCTCTCCACTGCCTCCCCCTTTTCTCCAGTTCTTCCATTCGTTCCTCAGGTACTTTCCAAGGCATACCTGCCAGCAAACAATACACAGATGCTGGAGCGTTCCATGTCACTGCTCTTTTTTGCTTACGCAAATCCCATCTAGGCAGTTCCACTGAGCTCTTTTCCTCAGGATGGGCCTCTCCTTTCTAAACGAAAAAGACCCCAAACACAAAAGAACCTTCTTTCATGCAATCTGTGTTCTTTTGGCAATTGCCTCCTAAACCTAAATAATTTATGTTTTACAAAAGAAGGTTCCATTCTTTAATCCGCGCTCCCTCCTTTGTGCAACCGTTCACAGCCCCCTTTTTAAACTCTTTAAACTCTTTGCCTCTCAAACTGCCTGAGAAATCTTTCACCGGGTAGGATCGCAAGGGCCACCAGCAGCCAACTCAAATGTCCAGCGGGGTAGCAAGAGCCTTGGATCTGTAAAAGTGCCTGGAATGCACAGAGGAGTCCTCTTTGCTTGAGTGGAATTCCTTCTGGAATTTCTGTGGGCTGCGTTCCTTGGCCTTCCATCTTGCCCTTCCCTCTACCCTGCCTGCCTGCTATGTTACATCTCGAGTACTTCCTCTTTTCGCCTTTCTTCCTTGATTTTTGGGAGGAACCTGCTGTTCCCCCAGCCCCATTTCTCTGGGTTATTTTTTGCTGCTTCCAGACAGCCTACCCGTGCCAGCCTACTTCTTCGAGATTAATTTTTGGATATATTACACCCGCCCACCTTCTTTGGGGATCTTCTCCCTCTTTGTTTTTGTTTTTTAGTAATTTCTTTTCCTGGATTATTTTCACTGCTGCCTGGCTTGCCCGGTTGATGCCTACAGAACGTAACAAAGAGAAAGAAAATCACCAAGTGGTAGGTGGGGGGAGATTATTTCCCCCATATTCTGGTAGTTTTTTGTCGGGGGTGGGGGGCTCTGATTGTATCTTTTGGCTTTATATGCTTGTTTGCTTTTCTTGCTTTTTTGGGGGGGGCAGGAGAAAGGGCTGTGGATGCCATCCACTTTTTTTTTTTTAAAAAATGTCATTTTATTAATTTATTGTGAATATATTCTGTTAATGGAGCATATTTGGCAGTGCCCTATGCGGTGCACTCAAGGTTGGGGAATGAGGGAGTTGGGATATCAACTGAAACAAGCAAGGCAAGAAACTTGCTATGATCAATGATGATGATGATGATGATGATGATGATGATGATGAATAATGTGATAGTATAAGCCACTCCTTCCATAGATATGACCACCATTTCTCTCTCTTTCATATACTGTGGACAGCTTTTGGAGTAGATTGATTCTCTGTTTACCTTGCCTCTACTTTTTGAAGTAGCTTTTAAATGTTCTTTGGGGTTTATGGAGTGCCAGAAAACGCAAGTGGGGAAACATAAAACAAAAAGAACAGCCCACAAAAATACATAAAATGAAGGAGGTACCCCATTAAAAAACATATGAAAAGAATATGAGCATTTTTGTTTTGCACATTCCTACTATTTCCCAAATGGTATTGCCTAATTTTAATCGGTACGATTCCTTAGTGGCATTCCAAGATAAGAAGAGTCACATTAGTGGGGTAAAAATACTCAAACAAACAAACAAACAAACAAACAAACAAACAAACAAACTTAAATTTATCTATGCCAATAAAGGATGATTATAAATAAATAAATAAATAAATAAATAAATAAATAAATAAATAAATAACTAACTAACTTGCTCTCTGCCCTCACTTTCTTTTTGTTATATGGCAATTGTGCAATTACTCAATCATGGGACCTTTGTATGTATTTCCTCCTTCTTCTCAAACTTTTATTTACTTTCAATTTCTTTTAGATATCTCCCTGCAAAGAACAGTAAGAGGACTGACCTACGTTACAGGCCTGTTATCAGGATTAAGGGGGGGGGGAGTTAGCCATACCTTGTTAATTATCCCTGTATATCCCTCCTCTTGATTCCGTTCTTTCTTTTCAAGACTCAAGTCTTTCTAAAACCCATTCCTACCCTCTCCCTCTAGGTTAACCACCTTTTACTCCCCTTTGAAGTCAAGTTCCTCCAGTAACAAAGGGCACTTTTACACGACCCCTAAAATCCGAGGCAAAGGGCCCCCAGATCCGGAGCTTAAAATTGTTTTCCCGCCAGCTCTGGATTTAAAAAAAAATTAAGTACAACCACGCCCACCTAAGCGCGTCCCAGCGCATTTTCCAAGTACCTGGTCTCCGAAGGTGAAAAAATTCTGATGCGGCTGTAAAGCAGTGAGTGCCGGGCTCTCCTCACCTGGTGGTTTGTTTTTGGTTTTTTTGCCCCCCGCCCCTTTAAGAGACTGGAAGAGATTGGAATGCTTCCCGGGGCAGCTCCCGGCAGCAGAGCGGAGGTGAGCCTGCATTTTTCTCTCCCTTTTTTTCTCCCTTCCCTCACACAGACAGGAGCAAGGGAGTGCGGAGGGGTGGAAACACAGGAAGAATGACAAACCCCCAAGATCTCTGGTTCGAATTTAAGTTGCCAGCGGATCTTAGGGGTCGTGTAAAAGCGCCCAAAGATGTCAGAGGAAGCAGAGATATTGCATATTCATCCTGGTGTGCAATCCCTCCCCTGAAGTGCAGCTCCTTCAGCAAGAATTGCTGCACAGGTCTGCCTCCATGCTGGCCAGAAACACAATGTTGAAGATGTATAATGTTAGAGGAGAAGGAATGTGGCTACAAATACTCCTGGCCAACTGACTGCTACTTCACATAAGAGAAACCCACAATACTGAGAGGGCCTCTCCTATTGGGATTATTATGAGGTGGTGGGGCTGGAACATATATCTAATTAGGTAATGAAAAGGATAAGGAAGGGGGCTCCAGTGAGACCACAACATGTAGATCAGGGGGATTAAAGCAAGCAGACAGCAAAGAAAGTGTACAATGAAAGCTTAGTCTAAAAATAGCCTGGAACCCTATTGAAACATATGTGAATGGTTTATTTGTTGTTAATGCCTCACAACTGAGCCTCGTAATTTGGCCTGTTGCATCTACCGCCTGCCATACTGGATAAATATGGTCTGACACTCATAGTGACTCAACCCAATGAGTAAAAAATGTTCAGGAATATTCTGTGCTCCTTGGCCTCATAAGGCTTCCTCTAGCAATGCTTTTGAAGCGGCCTAGATGCCCTAAGGACATCCAATCTCACCTGATTTCGAAAGCTAAGCAGGGTCAGCCCTGGTTAGTACTTGGATGAGAGACCACCCGCGAATACCAGCTGCTGTAGGCGCCTGGAGTAGGCACTGGCAAGCCACTCCAGTATGCCTGCCAAGAAAACTCCCTGGACACGGAGTCACGAAGAGTCAGTCGGTCACAACTGTAATGACACAGCACACACACAGAGCAATGCTTTCCTTTAGCAAAGTATTGATGAGGCTTATACAGACTATGTGGTTTCCTGGCATCCACCAGGTCCCAGGTTGAAGGCTCTAGTCCGGGATGTTTATGTTTTCCCCAAGAAAACCAATCAGCGTATGTATGTCAGAGGTAACATTAAAGTGTTGACTAGACACACCAAATCCTGCATGCACAGGAACAGAAAAGGAAAATCTCATCAAGCGAAATGGTGACAGAGCAAGGATTGGTAAGCATCACTTACCCAATGCATCAAAGGCAGTAGACGGGCAGGCCTTGAGTGGCCAGTGCAATCCAGCTGCCCAACAATGCACTGCAACAGTGAATTTTCACAATGGGTGAACAGGTCAAGAATAAGTGGGCATGCGAAGGGAAAACAATTGCAGCTGTTCAGCACCTCCTTATGCAGCATGCATTCCAAGGCACAGAAGCCGCCTTAAATCACAGTCACAGTCATACTTTGCAAGCAAGATGCTTTAGCATTTTTACTGATTCAGTGCTCTCTTGGGAAGAGTATTGCTTTCGAAAACATTCTCATGCTCCAGGAATTTAGGAAAAAATGCCAGTATTTTTAATTCAGAACTACTAACCTCCATGGCAGGGACATCATGTATAGAAAAACTGTGCCCGTGGCGTAGTGGTTAAATGCCTGTACTGCAGGTAAAACTGTGCTCACGACCTGGGGTTCAATCCCAGATAGCAGGCTCCTGGTTGACTCAGGCTTCCATCCTTCCGAGGTGGGTAAAATGAGTACCCAGCTTGCTGGGGAGGGGGGGCAATGTGTAGCCTGCATACTGTAATTAAACTGTAAATCACCCAAAGACTACTTGAAGTGGTCTCTCAGTAGCAGCAGTCAAGATGGGGGTCTACAACACTAGAAGATACCCTCTTGCGCTCACTACCATTCACAAAATGATACCAAGCAAAGGAAAATTCCAGAAGCTGACTCCTTTTCACAACAGTTAACTATTTCTTACCCAACCACAGAAGCAACTGCGAGGGCTGTTTTTCTGCAACTGTCAGTGGGATTACTAAGATTTGTTCTGGTAGAGAGCAAACTTGTGAAGGCTGGAAAGAAAATATAAATGTTTGCAAAAAAATGTGTATGGGGGTTGTATGCTTTTCTTCTCTTGTGAAGTTTTTGTTGTTTATTTCTGAAAATTCAAAAAAGTGGAAAAAGGGATTGTGAAGGCATTTTTCCAGAATAATGAAACAAGGTGTTTATAAATTGACTCCCAAAATATTTTCTCAAGATTATGTAAGACCAGGGTGGATAAAAATAAATGATTTTTAAAACAAATCAAATTCATTTAAAGCATAATTTAGATTAAAAACATTTAAATCATCAATAAAATCCTTTTATTTAATTAACTGAAACCACCCAATGTAAGACAATGTACAGTATCAGATCATACGATGAAGGAGTGAGGACAAGCAAATCCTTGGTTGTAAACTGAGACTAGAACTATCAAATGGAAAAGAAGAGTACTGTTTTTGCCTCTAAGAGACAGTGCCATTGTCACAAGAGAAGGAAGAAGACTTCTGTTTCTTCTTTGTCTGCAGGCATCGTTGTGTTGTATAGCTAGTGTATCTTCTTCTGTCCCTTGACCAGGAGGAAGTATAAATAACAGTGCACTGTCAAGTCAATTTCTAACTTATGGGGACTCATTTCAGGCATTCATAACAATAAAAAGGAGCTGGAAGCACACTAGTTTGAAAGATAAAAGAGTTCACATTTTTCTCAGTTCAGAGAACCAAAACATATTTAAACTGCAATAATTCATCACCATAACCTTCATCTAAAGTGCAATTTCCTTATTAATCTGGTACTTTTTAGACCCCTCTCCAGCAGTATGTTTACTAGTACATCTGGTAGTCAAAAACATCTGGAGTGCCATTGGCTTGCTCTCATGAAGCCTAGCATATAGAGGCATTTCCACAGTGCAACCTCTTATGAGAGAGAAAAATAGTGACTTGCAAACACCATCAAATGAAATCTGAATTTCCAAATGCTACTGAAAGGAGAAAACATATCACTGTATGAAGTATCCTGAAAACATTTTTTAAAAAAACCTTCATGGATCTAAGTAAGAAGGACCATAATTATGAAGGTGCAAGTAACTCTTCCCAGTCTTGTTTCTGCTTCTTTTGTACCACCAGTATCCATCAGCAGTTTCTCCATCAGCAACAGCATCTTCAAGTAACCAAACATTGCTCAACTAGTAGTATTTGTAAACAAAATGACATCTGATGACCAGTAGTATGTTGGGGAACAACTGACCAAGCTCTTGAAAGAGTGATATAGTCTTTTGAAAGCCCATTATCAATTTCTGAAAATCAATAATAGCAAGAAGTTTTCAAATGACAAATATCATCCTACTATTTGACCAGTAGACCTACTTTGGGCAAGCCTCAGTTAGAATCAGAATACAAATTCATAACCAGAATCTGTGCAGGAAAAACTCAACAAAGTACTGTGTTCTGCAATACCATATTTACAGATGGATGGGGGAAACAGGAAGTGAGAAGGAGTCCTAAGCTTGTGATAACAACACCTTAAATATCTTTATAAAGAAGAGCTGAAAATTGGGAAGGGCCAAGTGTTTGCCTTGTTGACTTACAATGCAAGTAAGGTGAAAACTGCATGGGAGATTATACAGTAATGGCAAAGCACCTACTGTATGTCTCCATGTGTAAGACTATAATTTTACTAGAATTGTTAGACTAAAAATTTAGGGCTGCCTTATACGCAGAAGTAAGCCAATGAGAGAAACACAAAGTAGAGAAACTGTTATTTTGGGCTGGAAATTTTGGGGTCATCTTATACATGAGGCATCTTATAGATGGGAAAATACGGTACATATCACTCCGAAACAGTGTGCCTGCTGCAGGCTCAACTCGCTTCTTGATGACATAATGCAACTGGACAACCTCCAAAAGATCTACAGACAAGCAACGCTGCAGCTGCAGCCTTCAAGAAGCAGCAAGAAGGAAACAAAAGAATAAATGAATAAAATAGTCATACTGAAGACACAGTGTAAGACTCAACAGGGTGGAGTGGAAGTTTCATGGAAAACAACCACAAAGAAGCTGTTCAAGAATCAGTAACAGCTGAAGATCCTGAATATCCAGCCCTGTGAAAAACACTGAACTTGATGAGAGTGATTTCCAAATCCAGCTGCAGAATTCCCTCAAGATTTTAAAGCCAGGTTCTTCAGTTATCATTGCATTTGAAACAGTGCACCACTTTCAAAAGAAAAAAATTCCTTACCAGATGGCCCAAACAACTGCTTTTGAGAAGCTCACGTTTCTCCACTTAGATGCACAGACGCAAGTACGATAAAAATTGTTATTAAGAAAGAGGAATATTTTTTGTTGTCGTCCAGGTCATATTAATACAGATTTGCTCAATCCAAAATCCAGATGCAGAAATATCAATGATGATAGCAAAATAGCTGCTGCATTGAACAACAACAACAACAACAGCAGCAGCAGCAGTAACAACAACAACAACAACAACAACAACAACAACAACAACAACAACAA
>JAHTLZ010000274.1:2737228-2753487 GCA_023846285.1 Phrynocephalus versicolor | reverse complement strand
CAACAACAACAACAACAACAACAACAACAACAACAACAACAACAACAGTGTACTTAGGATTTGATGTAGGAAAGGTTCTTTCAACTGTTGGGGATTTGTTCAGGGAGCACTGCCTTTATTAGGAGCCTCAGGACAGGGACAGACTTTTAATACTTTAAAAAAATAAACAATTCCAATCCCAGCAGCAGCAATCCCGCAGTTACTTTTGACTATTAAAGGCTCCCTTTCCAGTTCAAGGCTCCCATAGACTTCCCCAGGGCAAAAGGGAGCGCTATATAGGAATACAGCAATACCTTGGCTTACAAGTACCTTGGTTTAAGAGTGTTTTGCAAGACAAGCAAATGTTTCTTCTAAAATTCAACGAGCCATATCTTGCAATACGAGCACTGGAGCAGGTCATGTGATCGCAAGTGAGCCAATGGGGGCTCTCTTTTTCTCTCCCTGCTGGATTGTGGGGGATGGTCTGGAATGCTCCATCTCAGGCAAGCCTCAAAATCAAAGGGAGGGGAGAAGAAGGGAGGTCTCCCTTGCATCAGGCAGGAATGTTTTCAAAGGGGAGTGCAGGTTATGGATTTGTTTTATTTTTCTTTATATTTGTATTTAATTTCTTTTCAACATTCTTATTTTTCAAACCATTTTTAGTCATGGAGCAGCTAGTCAAGTGTCTAAACGGCTACAAATCTAGTTATTAATCCCAAGCAAAGTGGATTCCGCAGTCAGGTACCTAAACCATGATGTGGACATGGACTTAACAGCCAACTTCTTGGGTGAGTTTTGGCATTTTATGTGTACAGTATGTGGTCTATGGGGTCTCAGAATGAATCATCTGAATTTCTATTATCTCTTGTGGGGAAATTTGCTTTGATATGAGAGTGCTTTCTGGAACGGATTATGCTTGTAAACCAAGGTATTACTGTATTTGCTTCAGTTGATTATTTCCATCACTCTGGTTTATGAGAACAGGGTTTGCTCCCAAACCGTGTGTGTTCTTCAACTCCCTTCATGGCCAGTCAGAGAACTGCATAGAAAAACTTTCTGCAGGAGATAAAATCCAATGCTCTATTTTTCCATGGACTATTTTCCACACTATATATAATCTTCTCACATGATGGCAAGGATACTTCAACTCCTGGCTGCTATCCAAATTACCATACGGATTTTAAGCATTCCGCCAAAAACAGCTTCTTGTGAAAGAAACTGGGAGGTTTTCTGCTGACCTAAGACAAAGTAAAAGGAGGAATAGAGTAACAAATGAACCCACTACTCAGCTTGTTGCTAATTTGCAAGATCTCTTGCTTCTCCACCAAAAGTATGAGGTAAGCTACCTATGCACACAGACTCACAACCCTCCTTTATGTAATAGTATGTTCAAGTAGATGTACCAAATCAGGTGTTTCTCCACTTGAAGGAAAACTTGAAAGGGGTGCAGGAAGTGAGTGAGTGAAGAGGAAGATGCTATAGTTATACATCAGTAAGAGAAAGCTAAGCTGCTGGTGTATGAGGTACAGCTCTTTAGATAAAAAGGTAAAGGTAAAAGGTTCCCCCCATACATGCGAGCTAAAAAGAGGGCGATGAAAATATATACAGATTCCACATATCCTGGACATAATCTGTTTCAATTGTTACCCTCAGAGCGACGTTTTAGGGCATTGCATACTAGGACAACTAGATATAGAGATAGTTTCTTTCCAAGTGCTATCAAACTGTTGAATAATTAATCTTTACATTTCTTCTTCCTTTTTAAATAATAGGTTATATTGTAGTATTTTTCTGTGTTTTTATTGTTGACTATATGATTCTTATATTTCCTTTTATGTAGGGAGAGCATTTTTACCAAAGCAAATTCTGGGTGTGTCTAACCACACTTGGCCAATAAAGTATTCTTCTTCTTCTTCTTCTAGTTGTGCCTGACTCTAGGGGTGGCACTCATCTCTGTTCCTAAGCACAAAAGCCAATGTTGTGCAAGTCCGTGGCCATGTGACTGGCATGGCTGAACACATTTATCCGAACAGAACACTGTTTTACCTTCCCACTTTTCATAGCAGACCTATATATCTATTTGCATTTACATGCTTTTGAACTGCAAGGTTGGTGGGAACTGGGGTTAACAACGGGAACTCACTCTGCTGCGTGGCAGAGTGAATTTGAAAGCAGTTCGAAAGCTGCTGACTTTGCAGCCAACAGTTGCAGCACTCTAGCCCATGGAGCCACTACTATCCTTAAAAATATAGGGCACTTCCAGATGTAGTCATTTTTGTTAAATATAAGGGAAGTATTTGCTCTTCTGTTTTGCTGCAGTTGTTCAGTCGTTAAGTCATGTCCAACTCTTTGTGACCCCAAGGACCAGAGCATGCCAGGCCACCCTGTCTTCCACTGCCTCCCAGAGATTGGTAAAATCCATGCTGGTTGCACTGATGTCACCATCCAACCATCTCATTCTCTGCCGTCCTCTTTTCCTTTTGCCTTCAATCTTTCACAGCATCAGGGACTTTTCCAAGGACTCCTCTCTCCTCATGAGGTGGCCAAAGTATTGGAGCCTCAGCTTCAAAATCTGTCCTTCCCGTGAACATTTGGGGTTGATTTCTTTCAGGATAGATAGGTTTGATCTCCTTGCAGCCCGGGAGACTCTCAAGAGTCTCCTACAACACCATTGCTCAAAAGCATCTACGGCAGGGGTGCCCAAACTTTTTGTAAGGAGGGCCAGATTTGTTGGCTGAGAATGTGTCAGGGGCCGGTTGCTCCCCAGTCCTGCCACCCCACTGCAAGCCCCACCCACTGACCCATAAGCCCCACCTGCAGGAAGGAAGGTGGGGACCAAGGGAGGGAGGGAGGGAGGTGGAAACCAAGAGAGGGAGGGAGGGAGGGAGGGAGGGAGGTGGGGACCAAGGGAGGGAGGGAGGAAAGAAGGAAGGTGGGGACCAAAGGAAGCACAGGGAGCCGTGGCCACAGGTCGCCCCTTGGAAGAGGCGATCTGTGCGAACTTGCACCCCCCCAAGCTCCCCAGCGGTGGCAACGGCTCACCTGCTAGCCCACCCCAAAGCTCCTTAGCGGTGGCAAAGGCCTGCTGGCCTGCCCATCCCCACACATTCCCCTGCGGTGCTGGTGGTGGCAGACCGCCCATCCGCCCAAGCTTCCCAGCGGTGCCGGTGGTGCGGCCCGTCTGATCACTGCCCCACGCATGCGCCCAACCTCACACATTCCCCTGCGGTGCCCCCCAAGCTTCCCAGCTACGCCGGTGGCCAGCCGGTGCACCGCCCTGCACACGCACACCGAGCTTCACAAGGTTCCCGGCAGTGTCAGTGTTGGCGGAAGAGTTTTTAAAAAAAAAAAATATATGGGGCAAAGGAGGGGGAGGGAGGGGCGGGCCAGCCAGCCACGGGCCGCTCAGAATGGCCTGATGGGCCAGATTTGACCAAACCCCCCCCCCCCGGGCCGGACTTTGGGCAGGCCTGATCTACGGCAATCAGCTTTCTTTGTGGTCCAGCTCTCACTTTCATACATTACTACCGGAAAAATCATAGCTTTGACTATCTGGACAAAGTAATGTATCTGCAAAGCATGTCTCTGCCTTTTAAAATGCTGTCTAAGTTTGCCATCACTTTCCTCCCAAAAAGCAGGTGTCTTTTAATTTCATTGCTGCAGTCACCATCTGCAGTGATCAAGAACCCAAGAAAATAAACTCCGTCACTGCCTCCATTTCTTCCCCTTCTGTTTGGCAGGAGCTGATGGGACCAGTGGCCATGATTTTAGTTTTTTGATGTTTGTTCTCCTCTTTCACCCTCAGGTTCTTTAATTCCTCCTCACTTTCTGCTATCAGAGTAGTATCATCTGCGTATCTGAGGTTTTTGACATTTCTTCCAGCAATCTTAATTCCAGCGTGTGATTCTTCCCATCCTGCCTTTCGCATGATGTGCTCTGCATATAAGTTAAATAGGCAAGGTGACAGTATACAACCTTGTCGTACTCCTTTCCCAATTTTAAACCAGTCAGTTGTTCCATATCCAGTTCTGACTGTTGCTCCTTGTCCCACACATAGATTTCTCAGACAACAGATAAGGTGGTCAGGCAGTCCCATTCCTTTAAGCACTTGCCATAGTTTGCTGTGATCCAAAAACTCAAGCAAAATAATCCCCACCTGTAGCTTTGGATGTGCTTAATTGTGACATTTACACCAAGAAAGCTAAACCAGGTAACATTACTTAGAACAGTGAAATATTTTCAGGTTTTGCTTTTGCACCCAATGAATTACATATGGGTACCCCATGTACTCAACAAGACAGAGAAAATGTCTCCTCTTACCAGAATTCCATTTGAATAGATGAGTACTGTGACTGCTTGTATTCTTCTTCTTGTGCCTGCATTACCCTTCCCTGTATGAAGCCAAATTAGGAGTTCATGGAACAAAAAGATTATGCACGTTTAAAGTTTCTCCTCTCTGAAGTGATTCATAATCTAACCGCATCCCAATACACAGTTCCACTACAATTCTGTTTAGGGTACCACAGATGCAGATGTCAATTTTGAAAACAATTTTCCTATCTTCTCTCCTCCAGCTGTGAAAAATGCGTAATTTTTCTTACATACATTTCATTCTCTCTGGGAAAGGGTTAAGAAAGTAAAAATCAATTGCTGCCACTTTAAAATAAAAGAGGTAATCTTACAAACGTGCAAAAGGCTTATACCAAAATGTAAGGTCTAGACTAGTGTGGGCGAACCTATGGCACGGGTGCCAAAGGTGGCACTCAGAGCTCTTTCCGTGGGCACCCAACATTGCCCCTTCACAGCCACCCGTATTCCAGGTTAAATTGCTGTATTGGCACTTTGCAAAAAATTAGTGGGTTTGGAAGCACAGTTTGGGCACTTGGTCTCTAAAAGGTTCGCCATCACTGGTCTAGACATGCATGCATGCATGCATGCATACATACATACATACATACATACAGACAGACAAACCCCCTACAAGGTTGTAAAGGAAATTTTGGGGCCAACATTGACCACTATGTCACCAGTTTACATTGCAGAGATGCCTTTTAACCCTGTGAAAAGCCTTGATCTCAGAACCAAACTAGAGGTAAAAGTAGCCGATCTATGCATTTTAATCTGGATTTGTCACAACCCCTTAGAAAACAGGAAGCACACTGGTTTGGTAATCTTGTGACCTAATAAAACATAGCAACTCATGGTGGCTAGCTGCAAAACTGTTGTATTTACTGCCATTCACATTTTATCATATACCAGTGACTCCTAAACTTTTTAAATTCACAGTTATCTTGCCTTACTCTGACCACAACTCCCCAGCACAATAGGACTGCCATATCCATGAGATTAGTACCTGAGATTTCACATACAGTGATACCTTGCATAAAGGAATTAATACATTCCAAATGAAATTATGTTAAGCAAATTTTCGTTTATACAAATTCCCATAGGAATGCATTGAAAACAGAGTAATCTCATTTTTATGTTGTACGGATTCTTCCCATAGGCGATTATGTTAAGCAAATTTCCCCTATCTCTGGAATTTTTTATGTTGTACAAATTTTATGTTATACAAACTGTTTGTTATACAAGGATTCACTGTATCTGATCCCAGAAAACCACAAAAAATAAAACAAAAAACTTAGACACACGCATTCCTATTGTGTATTATGAGGAATGGCCACTAGATGGAACCAGAGACCAGGCTATATACAGGTGGCTTGATGGAAATGCTCTTGTGTTGGACATCTCCAAGGGAAGCTGCTTCAAATAAAACAGAGAAACTACATTTTTGGGGGGCAGAGGAGGAGGCAAGGAAGGCAGGACAGACCACCCAGCCCTTTGGCAAGATTGGGCCAGAGTCTCTCTCTGCACCATGTACAAACACCAGAGAAACTGAAAGGTAGTGCAGTACAATACTTTCAGGTGGTGGGGGAAGGGAGGGGGAAGGAGGAGAGGATCATGTGGTGCCCTTGGGTGGAATTCCCAGTGCACTCTTTGAGAAACACTGACATATACATTTAACAGCTTTAATACAACATTCCAATCTTGATATTGTGCCCTACAGCTACCCTAAAATTTTTGACTGGCCAGTTGTAACTCAACCCAATTACTTGTTGATTGGCCAGTTGTAACTCAACCCAATTACTTTGTGCTGTTTTGCTTGGACATTACAAGACCCCTATTCTCTTAAGTCTAGTAACAATATAATTTTGATGCTCCGATATGGTAGAATCCTTTTTGTTCCCTTTTCCAGAGGTGGAAGTGCTAGATTTCGCACATATTCCCTGTTTGCTCAGTGTATGACATGTATATATGATTCAATGAATGTTTACACAATATACATAGAGGACAGGTGCACTACCTATAAATCAACAAGCTGAACACAGATGCTGATCAAATATTAAAGCCCATGCCATCCTCATTAACACTTTAGTAATCCTAGAAAAGAAGAAAAGCAACAGCCAGAGGTGTATTGGTAGACTCCATTTAGACAAACCACAGGTTCAGCCATTCTGAACTACAGTGTTTCAAGAGGTGCTGGAAAACATGGTTATCCTGAGTCCACTTGTCCCTTTGATTTCAGGACATCCTAACTAGACATAGGGCGCTTTTACACGACCTCTAAAATCCAGTGGCAACTTAAATTCGGACCAGAGATTATGGGGGTTTGTCGCTCTTCCTGTGTTCCCACCCCTCTGCATTCCATTGTTCCTGTCTGCGTGGGGGGGGGGGAGAAAAAAAGGGAGAAAAAAATGCAGGCTCACCTCTGTCTGCCGGCCGCCCCGTAGTGATTCCTGTCTCTTAAAGGGGCGGCGGGGACAAAAAAACAAACAGAAGGCGAGGGAGACTGGCATTCACAGCTTTACAATTCGCATCGGAATATTTTTTACCTCCTGG
Organism: Phrynocephalus versicolor; assembly: GCA_023846285.1. NCBI lineage: Eukaryota > Metazoa > Chordata > Lepidosauria > Squamata > Agamidae > Phrynocephalus > Phrynocephalus versicolor. The sequence goes on along the minus strand of JAHTLZ010000274.1, from coordinate 2,746,608 downwards.
AGGCCAGGCACTTGAAAAGTGCGCTGGGGCGCGCTTAGGTGGGCATGGTCGTACTTATTTTTTTTTAAAGTCCAGAGCTGGTGGGAAAACATTTTTAAGCTCCAGATCTGGGAGCCCTTTGCCTCGGATTTTAGGGGTCATGTAAAAGCGCCCATAGTTAGTTGGATACCTCAGTGCTTTAGATATCTGGTTGTGGAGGCTGGGGTTTCTCAACAGCCAGGCTGTGTGACCTTGGCCAAGTTGCACTGTGCCAGGAAATCCACAGAGGAAGGGCATAGCAAACTACATCTGGGTACTCTCTATCTAGAAAACCCTGAAAGAGCTGGCCTTAAATCAGAAGTGACTTAATGGGACATGATTATTCAACTATGCATATCCAGGCATATTATAAACCTCTTATCTCTCCAATGATTGTAGATGACATTACATTGGCATCCTTCAGTCTCGAAAGACTATGGTATCATGCCTGGAGTAGAGATCCTAAAAACAGCACCTAGTGTGACTAAATAGACCAATCTGGGAATGGCAGTCTCTACCGCACTGGGGGCAGATGTATTCTGTTTCTTGCCTAGTCCTCGAGTTTTGTTCTTTACGTGCCTGCCTCTTTTCCTCTGCCTGTTGGACAAATGCCTCTTCAAATTTATGTAGACCATGCTGTATCTCTTGCCTCCAGACAGTGCGATCGGAGGTCAGAGTTTCCCAACTGTTGAGGTCCATTCCCAAGGCCTTCAGGTCCCTCTTACCGATATCCTTATACCGCAGCTGTGGTCTCCCTCTGGGGCACTTTCCCTTCATTAGTTCTCCATATAGAAGATCTTTTGGGATCCGACCATCATCCATTCTCACAATGTGTCCAAGCCAGCATAGGTGTCGCTGTTTCAATAAAGTGTACATGCTAGGGATTCTGGCTCGATTCAGGACTATGCTATTTGGAACTTTGTCGTGCCAGGTAATGTTGAATATTCGCCTAAGACAGCGCATATGGAAGGTATTAAGCTTTCTTTCCTGTCGAGCATGGATGGTCCAAGACTCTCTGCAATACAAAAGTGTGCTCAGTACGCAAGCTTTATAGACCTGTATCTTTGTATGTTCTGTCAGCTTCTTATTGAGCCATACTCTCTTTGTTAGTCTGGAAAACATAGTTGCTGCTTTACCTATACATTTATTCAGCTCAGACTCTAGTGAGAGTGTATCTGAGATAGTTGAGCCAAGATACACAAAGTCATGGACAACTTCCAGTTCTTTTGCAGAAATTGTAATGCAAGGAGGAGGGTCCACATTCTGGCCCATTATTTGTGTTTTTTTAGGCTGATTTCTAGCCCAAAATCTTTGCAAGCTTTACTAAAATGGTCCATGAGTTGTTGGAGATCTTCAGCAGAGTGAGCAGTAATGGTGGCATCATCAGCGAAGAGGAGATCCCGCAAACACTTCACCTGTACCTTAGACTTTGCTCTCAATCTAGAGAGGTTGAAGAGTTTTCCATCTGATCTGGTCCGGAGATAGATACCGTCTGTTGAAGTTCCAAAAGCATACTTCAGCATGGTGGCAAAGAAGATCCCAAACAAGGTTGGCGCAAGGACACAGCCCTGCTTCACGCCGCTTCGGATGTTGAAGGGATCTGACACCAGGACATTGCCCTTCATATCCTCATGAAAAGACCTAATGATGTTAAGGAGCTTGGGTGGGCATCCAACCCGGAGGAGTATTTTAAAGAGTCCGTCCCTACTAACCATATCAAATGCCTTTGTAAGGTCTATGATGGCTACAAAAAGTGGCTGTCCTTGTTCCCTGCATTTCTCCTGCAACTGCCTGAGGGAAAATACCATATCAGTAGTGGACCTGTTGGTTCGAAAGCCACACTGTGATTCTGGGTAGACTCTCTCTGCAAGTATCTGGAGCCTCTTCAGTATAACACGTGCAAACAGCTTCCCGACAACACTAAGAAGAGAGATACCACGATAGTTGTTACAGTCGCTCCTGTCACCTTTGTTCTTATAAAGCGTAACAATATTAGCGTCCTTCATATCCTGTGGTACTCCCCCTTCCCTCCAGCAAAGGCAGAGGATTTCGTGCAGTTCAGTGGCAATGATCTCTTTGCAGCACTTCAGAACTTCAGCAGGGATGTTATCTTTTCCAGGTGCCTTGCCAGATGCAAGTGAATCCAGAGCTACATTTAGTTCTTTTAGTGTTGGTTCATTGTCAAGCTCCTCCAAGACAGACAAGCACTCAATATTATTTAAGACTTCTTCGGTTATTGTGTTTTCTCTGGAATATAGTTCAGAGTAGTGCTGCACCCAGCGTGCCATCTGCTGCTCACGATCCTGGATGATCTCACCTGAAACAGTCTTTAAGGGCACAGTTTTCTTATGTATTGGCCCTAAGGCCTGTTTAATTCCGTCATACATCCCCTTGATGTTACCTGTATCAGCTGCCATCCGAATCCAAGAACACAGTTGCAGCCAGTAATCGTTAGCACATTTCCTGGCAGTCTGCTGGACTTTGTTACGAATAGCTTGCAGGGCCTGCAGGTTGTGCTCGCTGGGACAAGCTTTATATGCAGTCAAGGCTCTCCACTTTTCCTCAATAGCTGGCATCAGCTCTTCTGAGTGGGCTTCGAACCAATCTGCTGTCTTTTGAGTTTCCTTGCCGAATACTGATAAAGCAGTGTTATAAACAACATTCTTAAAATGTTCCCAACATTTAGATGCATTATCTTCAGCAGGGCCAGGAAGAGCTTCCTTGAGTACATGGGAGAATTCCCCCACTTTTCCTTGATTATAGGTCTTACTGGTATCAATTTTTGATCTTCTTTCCTTCTTCAGGTGGTGCAATCTCTTTGTTTTCAGTTTTACTTTGCTGTACACCAGGGAGTGGTCTGTGTCACAGTCGGCACTCTGATAACTACGTGTGATTGTAACACTAGAAATGCTGGAGCGCCTGACGAGAATCAGGTCTAGCTGATGCCAGTGCTTCGATCTTGGATGTCCCCAAGAGACTTTGTGCTGGGGCTTTGTGTTAAAGAATGTATTGCTGACACAGAGACCATAATAGCAGCAAAACTCCAGCAGGCATTGGCCATTTTCATTCATCTTTCCAATGCCAAACTGACTTAGGCAGGTGGGCCAGGAGTTATAATCAGCTCCAACCCTGGCATTAAAGTCACCGAGGATAGCTATTGGTCTTTTTTCAGGGATTTTCTTGATAGTGGCAGCTCGGTCATCATAGAATTTGTCTTTAAGTTCTGCTGGAGATGATAATGTTGGTGCGTATGCACTGATAAGTGTAACCAACCCTGCTGTAGAATGTAGTTGCATGGACAGGATTCTCTCACTTCCTGCAGCAGGTGGGATAATGAGACCTAGTAAAGTATTTCTAACAGCAAAGCCAACCCCACATTCCCTGGTCTCATTTGATGGTTTTCCCTGCCAGAAGAATGTAAAGTTCCTCTCCTTGACAGATCCAGAGTCGGGTAGCCTTGTCTCTTGGAGAGCAACAATGTCCATCCGCAATCTGCACAGTTCCCTGTCGATGACAGCTGTCTTTCGTATAGTGTCCATTTCTTGGAGATAGTCTGAACAGCCAGGATTCATTGTCCTAACATTCCATGTGCCCAACTTTAGGCTCGAGATTTTTTTATGTTTATTGCATGGTGCGGAGTCAACGATTTGCTTGCTGGTTTCCATCCTGATCCGTCTACACCCAGGTAGCTGCCGCTTCCTGTGTTGTTCCCCCACTATTTGCTGCAAGTGGTCCTTTCCAGGGCACAAGGCCTGGGTAATTCAATATGGGGGTTAGGCTGTTACCCAGGCAGCGAAACAATAAGATAAAAGCTCCCAACAGAGTCAGGGGAATAAATTTCATTAATAATAATAAACTCTGCTAAGGTGAACATTTTGATGCTTGGTCATTGTTCAGCCCTTCCTTTCTTTGCATTGATGGAGTGATTGTCAAAAGTAAGCCTCCTCCAATACCAGCACACTGTTGCTTCCCTGCCCACAACCACAAGCTAATATCTAAGTTTGCTTCTGATCACTGAAAAATACAAAGACCATTCTAAAATATTTCTTTCTTTCTTTTCCTTTATCATGTATGCTGGTGCATTTATTGGTTATCTCCCAAGTTGACTACTGCAATGATGTGTATGTGGAGCTTCCCCTGAGACTGAATCGGAGACTACAGGGAGGCTAGAATGCACCAGCCAGACCAGTGGCAGATATGAGCAAAAGTAATCGCATCACCCCCAGTTTTGACTTTCAATGGTTACCCCTTGTGACCCAGATCATGATGCTGATATATGGAGGCCTCTGTGGTTTGGGACCATGCTACTTGTCACAGTGTCTCTCCCCAGTGTCATCTACCCAACCCACCAGATCCTCCCAGGCAATGCTGGTTTGCCACTCCAAAGGAGGCTCAGACACCTAAAAGGGGTCAGGCCTTCTTCTTAGTGGCGCCGGCTTTGTGGAACTAGTTCCCAGCGCAGCTACGCCCAGCCCTCGCTCTGCTAACATTTAGACATCAGCTGAAAACACTGTTTAGGGAGGCCTTCTACAACAACTGTGCTGGATGTTAAACCTCCTGCCCTGCTCATGCACACAGCATGAGAGTCTGGTGCCATTGGTTTTAAGATTGTGACTGTTTAGCTTTTTTACTGTTTAGCTATATGTTTACTGTTACATATTAGTTTGTTTTATTATGTTGTGAACCCCCCCTCCCCGGATAGTGCGCTGCACTAACAGAGTAGTACATCAATCAATCAATCAACTAAATCAACATATAAATAAATTTCCCCTATGAGAAAACAAGTCCTTCATGTTACTGCCATCTTGCCCATGGAAAGGTAGAGAGAGTAAGAATTTATTTAATTAATTGATTTTAAATATTTTTGTGCTACCTTTCTCCTTGGAAAAGACCCAAGATGGCTTATTAACATTTAACTTTGGAGGATACGAGGTATATGCATCCATATACATTAAGACTTATTTTACTGCTACAAGCAGTTTACCATTGCTAGATGCCTTTTGGGAGTCATATTAGATGTGATGGCAATATCCCCATTTAACCTAGTTGTATACTACTAATATAAAAACTGCCGACAGGGAATGTAATTTTAATAGTCTCAGATAACCTTCAAGAAACACAAGAGTACGTATATCATTTTTTCCAAAATGAATGGATACAAAGAATGCAGGAAGGAAAAAGAGAAGGGGAAAATAAGATGTTGAAGGAGTGGGCAAAGTATATAGAATGGTTAAAAGGAAAGCCTGAGAATGAGAAATGGGCTAATCTTTTCCACCATGCTTTGATACTGTATAAAATGAGGGCGAATTGAAAGTATTGCTTGCTGGGGGGGGGGGGGAGGATAAAGAGGAAGGGCAATGAAGTTTGTAGAATATTATGAAAAAGTTGTTTGAAAATTAAGTGTTTTTGTCTGGAAATGAATTAAAAAAAACTTCAAGAAACACAAAGAAAAGATCTAAAAACGGAGAGACCATAGAATGTGGGGTGTTGCTTTTGATTTGAATACTTGCTACTGAAGTAGTAATGAAGATGTTCCACAGCCTGAATGAATGTTATGAATGCTACTGTATGTGTTTGTTTCAAGTATACCAGATAGGTCAATGGTTGAGGTCACTGACAGCAGAGCTGGGGGTTAGGAGTTGGATTCTCTGCTGTACCTCCTTGAGAGGAGCTGGAGTCAATGAGTCATTGGCAGGGCCGGTGCTAGGTTTTTTTTTGTGCCCTAGGCGAGGGGCGGGGGGTGGTGTGGGTGGGTGGCAGGTGGGGCAGGGGTGGGGCGGGGTGGTGGTGGTGGGTGGGCAGGCAGGCGGGTGGTGGGTGGCAGGGCAGCGGATGGCTGGGGACAGCAATGGGCGCAGGGGGTTGGGCAGCGATGGGCAGGCGGCGGTGGGGGGGTGGCAGCGGGCAGTGATGGGCGGATGGCAATGGCCAGCTGGCGGGCGGTGGGGGGGCGGACGGCGGTGGTCAGCGGCGGGGGTGTGTGGCAGGCTGGCCAGTGCCCTCTCTCCATTTTGGCGCCATAGGCAACTGCCTAGTTCGCCTTAATGGAAGCGCCGGCCCTGGTCATAGGGGACCTTCCAGGTCTGCAGTTCTACAATTATAAAATATTTTAAACGGCGCACACAAGTGATGCTTTCTGATTATTTGCTCCTACGCCATTACTTTCCTACATTTTTCCAAGCACTAATTTTTTCTCAATTAGGCTCACTTCCAGCCTTTGATTCTTCCTCAAGTTATCTTAAAAGCTAAAATGTGTCTCACGCCATGGTTGTATCTGGCCCAACCATGTCAAAGTCAAGCTGGTGTGTTACTGAGTGCCACATTACACGCGGTTCTCGCTGGGAGTCACCGGGAGTCACTCCCAACAAACTGATTTGAACCCCACATTTTAGAGATAATCTGCAATAGCTTGTCTATGGGAACACAGCCGCCTAGAATATGCTCCAATTTTACTGCCTGGTGTATCAAAAAAAAAAAAAAAAAAAAAAAAAACCCTCATCAGGTCTTTGGACTGGCCTTGCCCCTTGAGAAAAGGCAAACCAAATTGTGGGCATCTTCTGAAAGCGCTACAATTGCGGCTGGCTTTTAGCAAAGCATTCACGAGGAGGGAGAGGACACAATCATGAACATACTTGATCCTTCCTAAAGCACATGGAATGGCAGTGCAGGCTGCATGTTTTTAAAAAGTAAAGACGAAAAAACAGAAAACAATTATGTGGAAGTAATTAAAAAGAAAAACTGGCTGGCAAATTCAGCGATTTAGGTATCTGGCTTTGGATGCAGTGGTGGTGGTGTGTGTGTGTGTGGGGGGGGTGTTCATTTCCTTCCTGTGCCTCCCATGAATCCGGACAGCCAGTGTGGCCTTAGCGAGTGGCCCAGTCCCAGGTTTCCCCCCAGAAGGGAATGGCAAACCACCTCTGTGAATCCTCTACCCAGACAACCTGGAAACCATTGCCATAAGTCAAAATGGACTTGATGACACACAATTATTGTTAATTTAAACTAAAAAAAAACCCAATTTACTTCTGAGTATTCTGCTTCAGACCTCACATTTTCAAAGGTCATTTGATTATTTAGCGATCCATTAAGGTCCCTTCCAGTTCTGCAGTATTAAGAGGAGGCTTTGACTCTAATTATTTGTAGCCACCCTACAAAACATAGTCTAGTGTTTATACAAAAGCACCAAGTAATTTTTGGCGAAAATTCAATGCTAGGGAAGGAAGTTTCACTTCTGAGTCCTATCATAAAGGAATGTACCAGTAGTGATTCATTGTATTTTCTTTGCTGCTGCTGTATTTTTTTTAATCATCAACAAAGGTTCTGTAAGTTAGGACAGGTATGAAGACTAGTTCAAAATGTTTAAAATCCCCAAAAGCAAAAACAGTCTTCGATTATCTTATTTACAGTATACGTTCTATAATCTTATTTGCAGTCTATCTCTGTGATTCAAGTTTTGAGTCTCATAATTTCATGAACAACTTTATGAAAGCCCCAAGGAGCACGATTTTCAAAAATTAAATAATTTTATTTTCCATAAAGTATTTTACTGAACGAAAGAATACTTTGCACACCATGCAATTGAATAAGGTAACTTACAGAAGACTACCACATTTATCTTTCGTTTCTGTGGGAGGTAGCTCTGAATAACCTCTGTTACAGCAGGAGTTGTAATCTTCTCTTCTAAGGTCTGGTACCAATTACCAGGGATTTAGGGACCTTGTATAAAAGACAGTCCCTATTTGTTTTTGAATTTGTTTTGTGATTAAGCTGTCAGAATGTGTCACTAATGGAGAGGTGAACTGATTTTTTTAAATGATGCTTTAATGAATTATGCAAGAAAACGGATAGGGCAGGTTTGTTTTCTGAAATGTTCATTATTCACAGAGCTATAGCTGAGTTTAGAGTTGTTCTTTTAAAAATTATATTGAGTGAAACTAGTCACTTGAATATAGTAGCAGTGTTCTATCATTTCAGAGTATGCTATGCAAATGCATTTAAAAACAGTCAGCAGGGAAAGCTGTGAACATATAAGCTACCACATTCTCTGTTCAGTCCAAATTGTAACTACAGCCCACTTAATATCAATGGTTTTCAGTTTCTGTATCACTACCAATGTAACATAAAAATAGAGAACAGAAACACATTCTGGCCAAACACACAGTGACTAAATGTAAATTGAATGCAACAGTATCCATTTTCAAGGTCATACAGTATGTAAGGATGAGATGTGAAAATTAGAACAGAAATGCCATAAATTTGTCATTATGCTGAACAACTTAAGAAAGCAAATACCGAAAGAATCATATGTGCCTCAAACTTCTTAGCAATCCTACAAAAATTCATTGGGTGTGTATGCAGGAAACATCCGAAGAAGTTACCAGAGATCATAATAAAATTATATTCAGACTATCCTCCAAAAAATCTTAAGGAATGGGTGAGGCGTCCAAGTTTTGCTTAGAGACTTTCTGCTGTTTCAGACAAAACAACCGGTTTTGTGGTTGGACAGGAGCATAACATTTAAACTGGGTTTTTAATGGAAGCAGAGCAGGCAACATTCAATATTACAGCATACTGCCAAACTTCCCAATGTGGATTTTGAGAAACCTCTTCTACTCACCAAAAAATATGAGGAATGGCACCTTTTTTCCTTTTTTGCATAGAGAACACGGTGCCTAGTCAGATTCCCAATGGGTGAAAAATTGTCCTGTTTTGTTTTGTTTTACAAAACTGTGCAATTTACAAATTGTAGCAAATGCCCAAACTTAGAAGGGTTGCTGCTCTGTTTAGCATGAGATGTGCTGCTGGCATCTTTCTTAATAAGCAGCCATAAGACTTGTTGCGTTAGCGTAGGCGTTGCACTTCAAAGGACACTCAAAACATATGACACAGATTCCAGAGGAACCCTGAGAAGGGAGGAGCTCTTTGTCTCACTCTCGGCTTGAGAACAAGGCTTTCAAGCCCCTTGTCCATGTGTCTTGCATCAAGACAGCAAAAACAGATGAGAAGGAAGAAGTTGGCAAAAATGGCCACCCCAGTGGACTGAAACTGTCCATGCTGCCCAAAGGGGCAATTCCAAAATTTAGCTTGCCCTCTGTAGCATCTCACAGAATATGCCACTGGGATCGGATCTTGTGGAGCTGGATGGAGAAACAATCGATACAGTGATGGCAGCACACAACATGCTTGTCAGTTGCTCAAAAAGACACATTTGGAAAGTAATTAGTTAAAAGATATTGCACATCTTCTCTTTTTAAGCTTCCACTCTCATAGCGCACTGATGTTTATGAAGAATTTCTTGGAGAGGGATAATTCCTTCACACACACACACACACACACACACACACACACACACACACACACAC
>JAHTLZ010000274.1:2709360-2720221 GCA_023846285.1 Phrynocephalus versicolor | reverse complement strand
TCTCTCTCTCTCTCTCTCTCTCTCTCTCTCTCTCTCTCTCTCTCTCTGCAACAACAGTATTTCTTAGTGTGCCTGTTTTGGCATACATCCGTTTCTCTATCCATCCAAGTGTCCCTTTGCGTCACATCTCCCCATTTCAATCAACCAATTGAAATCCCCCTTTCATATTATAAATAGATGGATAGATATTTAATTTTTCCTCTTGGTCTGTTTAGAAAATTAGTATGTTTTGTAAGCTCTCCGGCAAGAACGCACAAGCTGCACAATGCCACGGGGTAGATCAACCTGATGCATTTTTTTTTAAAGTGCACCATGCAGCTTTCATTGATAGAATCTCCTGATTTTGTAAGGCACTTTGACATGAGGGGCAGGGGGTGGGGGAAGGCACTAACAGCAGAGTCTCATATATGGATATTAAGATGTTCAGTAGGGCTTACTCTCAGGTAAATGGTATAGCACTGAAGCATCAGTGAATTGTTACGGAGCATCAGGAGCAATTTTGCTCGGAGGATATGGCTGCTAGTTTTGCCACTGTTTCTTTGAGACTTATATCCGGACTTTACTGTCCATAATACAATATACATTTGCCCTCAGCTTCCATGTGCAAAATTCTCATTGTGCATTTTGGTGGCTGAGATAACGTGAATGCATCAGTACAACAAGATTGATTTTCAGTCCTAAGATGATGCGCATGAAACCTTTTGCTTAACAACCCCCTGGCATGCAAGCCCACAGCAGATTCCTTTTACAGACAAGTTTGCTTTCATCTTTTCCAGTTCTATTGGAAATTGCAGTACTGTACTGAAATTCTCTGGCCTTCCAATAATTCAGATGAGCAAAGCTTATGTTGTAACTGCTTTAGAAAATAGATGCATCTGCTTTCCCACGAACTTGGCCTTGGCCCATGCATGCTTTGACGTATGGCTACTTGTTTTCTTTCTTTATTTCCAGACTGCCAGGATCCACAAGTGTTCTTAGTATGTATCTGCCTTTAGATAAGAGGGATGAGAAACCTCTATAAGACCGTTTAGCCATGGATAAATTAACATAGACCATTTCCTGCCTCCCTTTGAAGTACAGAAGTAAGTAATAACAGACCAGGTGTATATAACAATAAATATATTACACCAGAGTTTTCAAGGTACTGATACAGATTCATATCATTAGCTTAAATTATTCTGGTCTGCCCATGATAAAATATCATTTTAGTTTTGCAGTTTTTGTTTCTATACATGACTGCCACTGTATTCAAGGAATAATTTTTTTAATTACAAATGAAAAGGAGGTTGACACTTTTTCTGTGTCGATGCCAAAATTACCTACTAAGCAAATAGCACAAAGGTCTGTAGTATTTTTCTCATGGAATCCTTTCATATCTAATATTTTCAAGTGTCATATATCTTCCTTATCCCTTTAGTCAGTTTTATGCAACACTAGATGTAACCTCTCCTAAGCAGTAGGGAAATAGGAAACCAAACCACAAAGAATCCATTATTTTCTTTGGTTCAAAAGAATTTATCAGTCATTTTTTATTTGTTGTTTAAATTGATCCTTGTCAGTCTGTGTCATATCCAATAAGAAACAATGAAAAGTATCTATTAACTTTGTAACAGTCTATCAACTGCATCTCTTGGAGTTAACATTCACGTTTTAGACCAGTGTGGAGAGGGAAAATAATTCCCACACTGCTTTTAGATCAGTCCCACATTGCTTCAGAATTTGAAGATGACAAGGTAAATTGGTAGGCATTATTTGACAGTGTGCCAAAAATCATGTTAAGCCATTCATTTTCTCCACGGTAACCTGAAGAGCCTTGTTGGGGGAAAAAATGAAATTAGATTAGTCTTCCTACTTCTGCGTTAAATTATAAATTAATCTTCCTATGTCTATGACCCTTCTTTTTAAATATTTTTTACCAAAGTTTGACATGCTAAGAACTAATACTCAAACTCTTAAAATAGTCTAAGGGAAAAAAACAAATTTCCTGTGTCATCAAGAAAAAAAGAAAGCTTAATATGACAAAAATTGTATTTATTCATCTATTAATGCATATATTTTAAATCAGATACAGGCTAGCCACATGTTAAGATGGCAGTATATATGCAATGCTTACCTATCTTTAAACTTGCAAGTGAATAAGGTATTGCATCCCAATCTTTAACACTTAGCAAGTGGCAAGTGAGCCATCAAACATTAATCACACTGAGAAAAACAATGAGTGTGTGTGTTGATATACTGATCCTCACACTGCAGCAAAATCTTACATTAAAACACTTCTTTTCAACGCAGCTTGAGCCTACTATACATTTCAGTCAGGTAAGCACCCTTGAAAGCAACGAGGCAGTACTAGTCTGGAAGGATGTCCCAGCACATCCATAGGGTGTGCGTCTGCTGCTGATGCCCCATTATCATCCCCTTAACAGCCGTGTGTCATTGCAAGCTAAGCTGGTGACCCTATTAAAAGGAAGCAGGCAAGAAGAACAGGATCATAACACCCCCCCGAAATATTGCTTGTTTCCCCAGAAAGAAAGCATTAGACATTGTAGTTAACTGAGGAGTTCAAACAAATTGTGCCACAGATAGACCACTTTGAAAAGGAAAAAAAAACAGGAAAAGGGAAAGAATAACTAGCTTTGAAAGAAGAAGAAGCAACATGTTATCCTTGCTGCTGGATGAAACAATGAATATTAACAGCACTCATACGGATGCAAAGGACAACATCGGGCACTGAATGCTGTAAATGTTCCCAGGTGCCCTTCCCTAGGATTGTTTGGACGTTATCATTCATTGTTTTTAAAGAAAGATCTTAAGTATTAGGTAAGCAAAATGAAAATAACCTTAATGTACTGGAGAGCTTAATTTTGTGCTTATTTGCATTCTATTACCCTCTTAGCTTTTTCGATTGCATTTTCCTTACACAGAAGACATAATGGTAATACAGTCCATTAGAACGTCACTAATATTTATGAAAATCAATGTGATTTCCCCCCCATGTTTGCTATATTTATTCTATGGAATTTATTGTTACTTACAAACCTATTCAATGAGTACTGATTGAAATAAAGCAAGGATAATCTCCCCAGGAGTGGGGAGGAAACCCAAAAGAAACAAACAAATGAAAAACCTAATAAGAATAAACAGTTGAAAGCTGCTCTTAAGGCAATCTGTTGAATAGCAATGGTGAGGGAAAAATGATTAAGAGGCATAAAATATGAATTTGGGGTTTTTTTGCTCTTTACTTTTTTGTAATAATTTTATCCATATAATAAGTAAACTCCAAGGTGACCCTGTTTTTGAAGCTGTTCAAAAGCATCTAGTGCTCATAATTGCTATGTTGCTAATGTATTTAATATTTGAGGCTAATTGGTCTGAACAATTAAAATGTGTCCCTGCTTTTGCAGATAACTTATAAAATATGTCTCCATTCATATATTAGCAATTATTCCTTAGTAAATCTTCTCTCAGATCCTGATAGTAATGTCACCCACTTCCCACTCCCATCTTTTGCAAAGTTAGCAAATTGGCAGTTCGGTAGCTGCACATTTTCTTTCTTTCTTTCTTTCTTTCTTTCTTTGACTTTTCTTTGACTTTATTTTAAAACTTACTTTAAACCTGATGGCATAATAAGTAATCGATAATCATCTTTCTAAGAAACATACATAAGCACTTTTCTGGCTCTTTTCTTTTTGCAGTTAAAGATGTACCACATGAACAAAGAATTCAGAATAAATAATATTTTTTTTGGGGGGGGGGCTAAACTACACTGCAGATTATAAAATAATTCTTATATCCTTCTTAGTTTCTGTTGGAACTACACCGTTTTAAACTCTTGTGTTCATATTTTAACTGGACAATCAACTGCCACACCATGATAAGTATTATTAATACTAGATTTGGAACTCTTTTTTAAATTGCATTAATCAAGATTTAATACTGGTAATATTGATTAAAATCAGCATTATCTCGTGTACTACAATGCTTTATTTAGAAAGATAAGCAATCTTACTTGTAGTTTTGCTGCATTAATTTCAGTAGTATTACTTGTAAGAGTTTTTGAAAAATTTAATGTCCATTTGTAAGGCCTAATAAAAATTATTCAAGAAGAAATTTTTTAGAATAAACAATATTTTACTATAAATGACTACTGAACATCCCTTCCACAGAATAATATTTTAGTGTTCTGATTGCAGCTGCTGATATATGAGCATTAGGATTTTAAAAGAGTTACTTTCACCTAGATTACCTTTTTTTAAAAAATGTAAAATGACATGTTCAGTAAAATCAGTTTGATACTAGATTTGTTCTGCAACTAAACTATTTAAATTCTGTGGCCATGCCATTTTATGTACAGTTCAAAGCCACTTTCTTATTAAAGAAGCAGATATAAACTGACTGTTACTAATACTAGAAATTCATTTTTTTAAAAAGGTGAATATACATTTTTGCATTTTATGTGTTAGATTCTATAGAAAGACATATAGAAATATGTTTTACATTGTAATGAAATACATTTTAATACAGCATAGAATTTCTTCTCTCACTACACAACACTTGAGAGCCTGAAATTCAGTAATACAATTTAAAGGTTTATTATTTTTATCTGTGTTGGTCTTCAAATCACTCTCTTGCATTGACTTTTTCACATATACAATATATGGCCAAACTTCATATACAGTGGACCCTCATATAACAAACAGTTTGTATAACATAAAATCTGTACAGCATAAAAAATTATGGAGAAAAGGGAAATGTGCTTAACAGAATCATCTATGGGGAGAATCTGTACAACATAAAAATGGTCGCGATTAGGGATTACTCTGTTTTCAATGCATTTCTATGGAAAATTTGTATAAAGGAAAATTTGCTTAACATAATTTCATTTAGAACAAATTAATTCCTTTATACAAGGTACCGCTGTATAAAGATGCATATGTATCTGCACAGAGAAAGAGACATGGTGGAAAATTACGTATATAGATAAATACCTAATTACCAATCTATTGATCTGTCTGCTTATCCATGCCTATTAAAATATATCAAATATAAAATTTCAGTATAGCGAGAGAATTAATATGAATTGGTGTTCTGAATGCTATAATTTTCCTTCCCTTTAATGAAAACATATGCATATAATGTGAAATAACATTCATCTTAACCTTGATTTCTGCTTAAGGCCCATATATGAAGCAAAATAAGATAAAGAATAAAAAAAGAGGGAAAAAGAAGAAGTTCTGGTATTAATACTTTTTACATCAGCAAATAACAATTCCACTTCATGATGTGTAAGTCCTTTTTCTATAAAATCTTTTTTTATATATATTATGTATTTATTTTATTTTATAACACAAATTTGGCTGAAGGCCACTCCTATAACTTAATTTAAAGCACACTAAATATTATAACAAAAAATAGTAAGTGTTATTATTGTGGCTTCCATTTAATGTTTTAATTTTTTAAAGCAAACAAAAGATGTCAGAAATAAATCACCTAAAGGATTAGAAATACTGTCTTGAGCAAGACAATTTCTTTTCATTAGGGTTACTACAGTTTAAGCACAGTTCAATTTATTAATCCTTTGCCTTGGCTTAAATATTAGCATGGCCCTACCTATGGATATATTCTCTTTGATATATTACATTGGATTACAGGGGGCATAAACCCAGGTAGTAGGTACAACAAGGATGTGTTTTTTACAAGGATATTTAAGGTATAGTTACTAAATTAGAAATGTCCTCATATTTAATAAAGAAAAGCGCATTGTCACTCCTGCAGAGCATGCTTCTGTAGCAAAAACAAAAAAGGCCTGAAAACGGAGAATAGGTTCGTGACCCAGCACTATTGTAATACTCCCCAAAGAATGGGATAGGCAACAATGGCTTCATGAGATGGACGCCAATTCCTGCCATAATGTGGTCCCTACATACTGTATAAAGGGGGGGGGGGTTATACATTGCATCAGTGTGAAATTCAAAGTATATATCAGTTTGTAATACCGTCTGGATGGATCGTTATGTTTCAGAACAAAATCCTAAATGTGTCTACTAAACCATAATACTCACAATGTTTGGAGGGTGATTATTACAGGTAACTACGCTGTAGAGTGTATCAGTAAATGCCCCTTCTGCAGGACACTGCCAACGGGATTACAGTGTTTGTTGGTCTGTCTTCACATTTGTCAAAGAGAGAGGGAATATGAGCCTATTTTAGCCTGTATACCACAGGACACTTCAGGATTGGCCCCAGCTGTACCTATCCATGAGAGGCAATTAAGGGTTTGGACCTCAATCTCTCATTATATTACATTATAGAAACAAGAACACTTTGTAAATAATTATAGGGCATATTTTCAGGGTTTTTAAAAAAAATATTCTAAAGTAGGAGGGATTTTTCCAGAAGGCAAACACTTGAGAGTTATCAAGATTAAGAAATTAAAATCTACTTGGCAGTAGTTGTTACATTGGCAGTTAACTGTCAATTATGTGCATAGGCCTTTCCATTGTAAGAAGAAGAAAAAAGCCAGATCGTTGCCTGAAAAAGCAAACAGCAACTTACTTAATAAATTCCAACATCGGTATTAGTTGATATCCATGTTAGGTTCACATAAAGAGTTGGCCTAGTAAGGAATGATCTCAATAGAAATTTGGGGATTTTTCCTGGGCTAGCAAAATACCATAAGACAGAGGAAGCATATACAGTGGACCCTTGTATAACAAACTGTTTGTATAACATAACATCTGTACAACATTAAAAAATCCAGAGATAGGGGAAATTTGCTTAACAGAATCACTTAAGGAGCAAATCCATACAACATAAAAATGGTCGCGATAAGAGATTACTCCATTTTTAATGCACATGGGAAATTTGTATCAAGGAAAATTTGCTTAACAGAATTTCATTTGAACAAATTAATTCCTTTATACAAGGTATAAAATATACTACTGTATAATTTTCAGAGACATCAGCATTTTAAATGCACTGACCAAATAACAGTCAACAGCCTTCAGAATAAATTTGATAGCCGGTTTATTTCCTTTACTATAGCATTTGCCATCATTGCCCATGTGGCCATCCATAGCCTATCCAAATATTTCTGTGATAAGCAGAAAACAGCATTCATCAAAGGTCAAAGAGGTTTATAGAAAATCACCATGGAATATTCAAAAACCAGGCTGCCCAAGACTTCCCATGTCTACGAGTCCAAGTATTTCATCAATTGAGGTTTATCTACTTTTTATCAATTAATTTAACAATCAAGCCATAGGTAAATATTTATAATATCTCTTTGGATTTTAGTGGGAGAGAGCTCTCAATGTTTAAGTCAACATGTCCTTAACAGAGCATCTTGCTGCACATATTCTGAATGCCAATATGTTTTCAGAGCAAGCTCATGGCCATCAAATGTGGACATTCATACTGCCTGTACTGTAGTTGAGTATTTAAAATGTTTTATTAATGGGCCTAAGGTGTACTATCACTTAATCAAATGCATTAACTTGTATCACACATTGAATTTCATACCTAATAAGAACATGCTTTCACCTCTCAAAATGCAGAATTTAGCACCGCCACTCATGGCACAATTCTAAGCATGGCTAGCCATCTATACAACTGAAATTAAGGGGATAACTACAGTACAGGAAGAGAATTAGGTAATTTTTCTTTATTGCCTTGGATAATTTTAATGGGACATGCTCAAGAGAATTTCCAGGTGGATTATTTACTATACAGGTAAGCAAAAGCTATCAGTTATTAATTGACTCTCATGTCTTAAAACAATGACAAATGCTCATCTAAACTGGCATCATTGTTTGCACAGAATTTGTACACACCGATACTCAGTGGTTATGTCTTCACTTAGAAATTATCTTCTTTCAGACTTGAGCCTTTCCTTTAAGCGTAAGTGCCCTTTAATTGTCAGGAATTTAGTGGATCCTTTCATTATATTTCCTGCGTTCATTACATGTTTTAGTTGAAGTATGGAAGAATATACACATGTATTTGTAAGAGCCCACTGAATTCAGTGAAAGTTGCTTCTAAATAGTTATGCTGGAAACTGCCCTATTAATTTTTTTAATGCCTTCTTAGGATAAAAACCTTTTACAGTACTTTTCTTCCACTGACCACAGTCAGAGTATTTTGCTACAAACAGGTGTGCAGTTAATCTTATTATTTATTTATTTATTTATTTATTTGATTTATATACTGCCCACCTAGCCAAAGGCCACTCTTGTACAGTATATACATTCAGGGAAGCTACTGGAGAAAGATCCGGATATCTAGTTAATATTATTTATGAAATCAATCCATTTTATATAGTATCAGCAGTCTAAATTATTAATCAGCTATCTTTTAATATACAAACAAAAGTACCTTTCCTTTCTCAAGTAAGATTATTGGACCTAGATTTTTTTACAACCAAAATCAACAAATCAAAGCCTCTCTCCTTTGGTCTTAAAAACTTCTAGCGACTTTGAAGCATGGTGCTTCCAAACATCTAAGTGTGTTGTTAACTCTATACCACCCACCCACTACCCACCCCAGTTTGGTTTTACAGATATCCAAAAGAGAAAGAAGATTACAGGGTTAAATACAATGTTATAGAAGTTGACTTCTGCTTTGTATTGGGAGTTTTCCTTCTCTTCCCTACTGAAGCCCCTTGTGTGGCCACAAAATCTGGTCTGGAGGATTCCCCAAACATCTGGAGCACATTTGGGGGGGGGGGGCTGCAAGGGGATATTTGATCTGACAGCTTTGTCTACTCCATCAGCAGAAGGGCACCACAAGGTATAATTGTTTATATAGAAGATAAAAAGCAAAAGTAAAATCTCCCTCTTTCACAATGAATGGAGCGGCATGTAATTCTCTCAGTAGTTCCAGTAGTTCCAAAGGAGCACTTAGTAAAAGGGCCTGAGCGGCTTCAAAAATGCTTTTGTATGCACATATCCGACACCTCTCGAGTGTAGCAGTTTTCGACAGAGTCTGAATTTTATTCACAACAACGTACTGTGCTAAAGCACTCAAGGGGTTAAATAAATGGCAACAATGTAACACTTGATACAGCCGAAAAGTTATGCAGAAAAGAAGTTGGATTTCTTAAATCAGATTATTATGAATGTTCATTGAAATGAAAAAAAATATGTTTTTCTACCATACTAAAACTAGTATGGAAGAATTTTGAAAATTTAGTTTGAAACCAATTAAATTTGCAGCATGCTCACTGGAAATCTGAAGCTGATGTCTGTGATTACAGATACAGTGGACCCTTGTATAACAAACAGTTTGTATAACATAAAATCTGTACAACATAAAAAATTCTGGAGATAGGGGAAATTTGCTTAATAGAATCGCCTATGAGGCGAATCCATACAACATAAAAATGGGATTACTCCATTTTCAATGCATTCCTATGGGAAATTTGTATAAAGGAAACTTTGCTTAACATAATTTCATTTGGAACAAATTAACTCCTTTATACAAGGTACCACTGTAATATGTACAGCATCTTAAACAATACCATATGTTTATATTAGCACTTAAACATTTCAGAAAATGCTAAGGAAATGGACATATAACTTCATTAGCATGGTTTTAAAGAAATATTATTCTCTGAAATTCTTGGTATAGCCACAAACCTATTTATATAGACATTTCACAAATCTGATGTAGTCATCTTTAGAGTGCTACATGAGTCTTCATAGTTTTCCTTAACACAGACTAATGCTGATTTGTCTGAAATTTATTTCTATAGAATTATCCCCATGCAAATTCATTTGTATAATCCTTTGTCCCCTTTTTAAAAATATTAGGAACTTTCACAAAAATGATGACTATTGGAATGGAAAATAAGTTATTGTGTGCCTAATTAGACAAATCAAAAATTTAAAGAATCTATTGTATGAGAAACTGATTGTAGCACTTCAGACAACAGAATCCAAACAATAAAATGCAACTTTCCAGAGAAGGGGCATTTTTATAAAAATGGTGGCTGCATCTGTGACCTACTTCATTGGATCTGTACTTACACTATACATTAAATCAAAAGATATCAATAACTTCCACATGTTCAGAAGAAAGCCTTACATTGGCCATGTACAGATCAGACTCCTGCGTGCCTTTGGATTTACATCCTTTTGTTGTAAGTCGTATAGCAATGCTGGAAGCATTTTCTGCTGCACAACAGCATATACACATCTCAAAAGTGCTCAGTAAGCAGAGAGAAAACTTTTAAAAAAAACTGAAATGAGATAGATGGAGTACAGTATTGTAATAGCTGACAATTATTGTCACGTCTATGTAAAAAGTAAATATTTTATTTACGAAGTCTCACATTGTAAATGGAGACATGACAAATTCACTCAGCACCCTACCCAAAATTAAAAATTTCATTTACTCCTTTATAAAATCACCATCTGTAGAAAAGAAAAGTTAAATGTTGGGATTTTATTTCACTATCAAAGCTTGCTTAAAAAATAAAAACAAGACTAAAGAAATGGCCCCTTGCTTTTCAAACAGAAGGGTCAAGAAATGCACATGTTTATATTATCTACATTGACAAAAAAATCCCAAGCTTATTTTATTTTCTAATTGTGGAATTTAAGCCTCGTAGCATTTATTCTGCTGAAATCAGTAAAACACTCTACATACCAATGCAGGACTTGGAGAAACGAAGAAGCATCGCTTTTCTGTCTGGATGTTAATTTCTAAAGCAAAAATAACATTGCCCAGACGCAGTACACCTCAAAACAAGATCACATGTTCCAACACATCTCTTTTAATGTTGCCTCGGAAAAAAATTCTTTCTGTATACTGGGGAACAAACAGAACTCCTATTTATTCAGCTGGGATGCTTGAACATAAAAAA
>JAHTLZ010000274.1:2679538-2690722 GCA_023846285.1 Phrynocephalus versicolor | reverse complement strand
CACTTTGCCAACTAAGGTCAGGATAGTCAAAGCTATGGTTTTTCCAGTAGTGATGTATGGAAGTGAGAGCTGGACTATAAAGAGGGCTGATCGCCGCAGAATCTATGCTTTTGAGCTGTGGTGCTGGAGGAGAGTCTTGAGAGTCCCCTGGACTGCAAGGAGATCAAACCTATCCATCCTGAAAGAAATCAACCCCGAATGTTCACTGGAAGGACAGATTTTGAAGCTGAGGCTCCAGTACTTTGGCCACCTCATGAGGAGAGAGGACTCCTTGGAAAAATACCTGATGTTGGGAAAGATTGAAGGCAAAAGGAAAAGAGGACGGCAGAGAATGAGATGGTTGGACGGTGTCATCAATGCAACCAATATGGATTTGACAAAACTCCGGGAGGCAGTGGAAGATAGGAAGGCCTGGTGAGCTCTGGTCCATGGGGTCACGAAGAGTCGGACACGACTGAACGACTGAACAACAACAACAACTAAGTTAGAGTCACCTATTTTAATTGCCCCATCATGATTACTAGTCCCAGTTATAAGATCCAGATATGTTTGTGTACTATTCTATCTAAAGGAGTGTTTCTATTAAGTTGGACCCAGAGTGGGCCGCAGGGAAGCAAAAGGGGGAATTGGGATTATGGAAGGAATGGCAAACAAGAAACAATTGTTTTCTGATGTATGTGCTTTAGAGACCACATAACAACAGTCTGTACTGGATTCCAGTTTGCTCCCAAGGTCAATTCATATTGCTTGCTTTGTACTAAAGCTCTGAATGGCTTGGGGTCAGAATATCTGAAAGAGTGCCTAGCTCTGTATGTATTTGCCTAAAGTTTCAGATCTTTAGTCAGTTGGTGGGTCCGTGAGACAGGACTTTCTCAGACAAGTTATGGAACTCTGTTACAGAGTTAGGCTCATTCCAGGTCTGTTGAGCTTTCTATGGGCCACTAAAACTGCATTCTTTCAAAAGGCTTTGGTATTGAGGATTTTTTTTAAAAAAAAATGTGCACCTGGAAAATGTTTGAACCTGTTGATAATCTCTCCTTAGTTATTTTGATTTTCTGAAATCACTTTGGGAGCTATAAACAAATGCAATAGCTACAAAGCTAATTTTTTAATCCCGATTCCCAGAATCTTCCATTATGGGAATTCCATGTGCCAGATCCACACCTTAGAAGTGCTCATCAGGAGAAAGGCAGGGCTGAAACACTTCGCAGCTAAGACAGCCAAAGCTCCAGTCCAAAGAAGATCATACACTGCTTTACTCTATGATTCTGGTTCTTTGCAGTGAGGCACAGGAGGTGAAGCGTCACCTTCACCTGACTTGGGCTGACAGTTCTTCAACACATACTTTGCTAAATTACCACATTTTCCAGGCAATGACAAACAACAGATATTTTTCACTTAGTCTATTCTTTAGGTTATATGAAAGCAAAAGGTGGATTTAATCAAACTTAAAAGTCACAAATGACTTAAAAATTACTCTACTCCCCCACTTCTTCTTCTAAGTGGATGCAAAGTGAGCTGATGTGTGTGACTCACATGCTTTTATCAACCTCGCTGGTGTTTTTCAACCACCCTTTTGCAACAGCTGTTGTACAGCCTGATCCTTCTCATGTTTACCTAGGAAGACGTCCCACTGCGCTCACTGTGTCTTACTGCCTACTGAGTGTGCATGGAATTTCTGTCTCAAGTTCTGGCCGCTTTTGATCTGAAGGGAAAAGGGCAGAAGTAGTGGGCGGGTGGCAACCTCTTCCTTCTGTTCACAAGCTATCTCATGCTCTGAGGATCTTTAGGAACAATAGATTTTGAACTCTCTTAAATACCATTCCCTTTGCTTAATTATGTTATTCACTTTCAGGGCAATAAACAAGTGTTCAAGATGAGGCCTGCCAGATCGTTGCTTGCCACCTTTTGTGATACAAAGAGAAGCAGCTGCCTTACACGCCAGATTGAAGGTCCATCAAAAGAGGACAGCCAGATCTGACCCACCAAATTCCACTAAAAACATTCCTGTACAAGTTAAACAAAATAAATGCATGGGAGAAACGCAAGAGCAAAGTGGTCCTTGTTGAGCCTTTGCGTAGGTCCCATTCATTGTAATGGGACATGCACTGACTGGATTAATTTGCAATGGACTGTGTCCCTCTGTCTACTCATGCACACATACATATCATGCCCCACAACTAAATGTGTAAGATGGCTTATTTTAGTGGCATATCACAGAAGCTGTTTAGGTTGGACAAAATATTTTCATAACAAAGATTCTGTTACTTAATATTGTGTTTCACTGCTATTGTAGCAGTAAATTTTTTACTGTCAGTATTACAGCAATTTTCAACTACTAATGGAACTATTATTTATGTTTATGTTTAGTCTGAATATTACTACTGCAATTGTTATCTCTTAAAATATTACTATAAAATAGAAATCTAACCCAGTGGCTGTAAATATACAGATATTATGAAAAAAAAATTTAATTCGTTAGTGTCATGTTGGGACTCAAGTTCTTTGATAGAGCTGCATACATACAAACAGCTAAGAACCAGTCAGTTAAATAATGTTTCCTCCCCCCCCACCTTTACATAAGAACATAAGAACATAAGAAGAGCCATGCTGGATCAGGCCAACGGCCCATCTAGTCCAGCTTCCTGTATCTCACAGTGGCCTCACCAGATGCGTTTGGGAGCACATGAGACTGTCTCCTGATACCACTCCCCTGCATCTGGCCCTTGAAGTACCTCGGTTTTAAGCCTGGAGATTACACATCACCCTCATGGTTTGTAACCTGCGATGGACTTTTCCTCCAGGAATCTGTCCAATCCCCTTTTGAAGGCATCCAGGCCAGATGCCATCACCACATCCTCTGGGAGGGAGTTCCACAGACTAACAACGCGCTGGGTGAAAACATATTTTCTTTTTTCTGTTCTCACTCTCCCAGCCCACAATTTGAGTGGATGTCCCCTAGTTCTGGTATTTTGTGAGAGGGAGAAGAGCGTCCCTCTATCCACTTTACTCATGCCCTGCATTATTTTGTACGTCTCAATCATATCCCCCCTCAGGCGCCTTTTTTCCAGACTAAAGAGCCCCAAATGTTTTAGCCTTTCCTCATAAGGGAGGTGCCCCAGCCCAGTAATCACTTTAGTCGCTCTCTTTTGCACCTTTTCCAGTTCCACTATTGTCTTTCTTGAGATTGGACAGAATTGTACACAATACTCCAGGTGCGACCTTACTATTGTAATCATCCTTTCCCTTATGGGCCTTTTCTTAACCCTATAAGATCCTTTCCCCTGTTTCCTTTCAAATTGACAACTCCCAAATCACCTAGCTTTATGCCAGTGGAGCCACCAAAACCCAAATTATTTCCCCAGCAGTAATCTGAGCTAATCCCACTAGCTATAGGCATCTGGGCACAGAGAGGTTCAATGCCTCTGATACCACTGAAGTAAAATTGAGGACAGCTTCTCCTAGATCATTGTTGGCGAACCTGGCACAGGTGCAAAAGGTGGCATTCAGAGCTCTTTCTGTGGTCACCCAACATCTCCCCTTCACAGCCACCTGTATTCAGGTTAAATTGCTGTATTGGTACTTTGCAAATAATTAGTGGGTTTTGAATTGCAGTTTGGGCACTCAGTCTCTAAACGGTTTGCCATCACTACCCTAGATAGTGAATAAGAATGTCAGACTAAGACTGGGGAAGTCCTAGTTCAAATTCCCACTAAGCCATGAAACTTCACGGTTGACCTATGATATTTCACCAAGTTGTTAAAAGGAGAAAATGGCAGAAGGCCTATGGATGGTACAGGAAGGAAGGAATCTGGAAGTTGAGTCATGACAACTGGACTTCTTTTCCTCATTTGAACATTTCGCTGCTCATCCAAACAGCTTTGTCAGTCTGAAGAAAGCTAGTTGCGAGTCCTCCACTTTAGAGTTCACTTTGACATCTTGTCACCCTGGTCTGAAATAGGCTCATAAGATAAACAATGGCCTGAATAGACTCCTTAGGTAGACAACCGTCTCAATAGCCTTAAGGTGAACAATGGCTTAAAGTGCTGAAACCCATAAAGTATGGGTCATTAGCTATGGCCTTGGCGGTGAAGGTGTGAAGTATTTTTGACTGACTGACAAGGCTGTTTGGATGAGCAGTGAAATGTTTCAATCTCTCAAGAAAAAGAAGTCCAGTTGCCAATGACTCAGCTTCCAGATAAACTCACCTGGATGACTGAGAATCTTCACAGACAGGAAGGAAGGAAGGAAGGAAGGAAAGAAGGAAGGAAGGAACAAAACAAACAGAAAAAGAACAAACATTGGGTAGTTGCTAACTCTCAAAGCATGGTTGCCTCCAGCAGTAAACAGAGTTAAATATTTCTCAGGGATATTATTTGCTTGGAAGGGGAGCTCCTGCAAACGCCAATCTTACACACAAACTCTCATCTCCCAGGAACATCAGCAACAAGAATTTGAAGTACATCAATTTAACAAAGCCAGAGAATCAGACGTTGTCTTAAAATAACCGATTTTGCCCTCGAATCCTCTTCCCCTAAAAATCCCAGTTTTCCTCAATAATTTCAAACAAACATGATTTTTGAAGATGGTGAGGGAGTACAAGACATTGGGAGGGAGGGTTGTTGTTTTTAACACATCAGGGGAGGGAGTGGATTGCTTCTTGTACAAGGACCCAAAATCACATGGAGTACTCCCTTTCCTTAAATCAGTTACAAGAAGGGTGGTGGATGGGAAACAGAGCATTGCCATTTGTGTTGCCTGGTTTGAGGGCCCGATCTTACATTTCACGGCCTTTATTTTTTTAGGATTTTAGTGGGAAGTAGTTCAATCACTAGGTGGTGAGTCACAGACAAAAAGACCACACTCTTTCCCAATGGCCAACTGCCATCCATTCTTAAATCCCCACCCACTCAAGCATGTACTTCCTCTCTCTCTCTCTCTCTCTCTCTTTCCTCTCTCTCTCTCTCTCTTTCATCTCTCTCTCTCTCTCTCTCTCTCTTTCACACACACACACACACACACACACACACACACACACACACACACACACACAGAGTCATGCCTCATAAGATGAATGGCCTTTAAGACGAAAAACCCGTTAAGACTAATGTAATTTCCAGGGATAGGAAAAACTCTTAAGAGAAATTTTTCCTTCCTGTTTCCATTCCTCTTACGAAGCACCATTGATCCTCGCCCAGCCTGGGCTGTTTGCAAGGGAACAGCCAAGGCAAGGTGAGGATCACAGGGTCCCTGCTTTGCCACTCCCCTTGTAACCCTCCCAGGCTGGGAGAAAATTCACGGGTCCATGAAAATGGATGTTCTCCCGGCCTGGGAGGGTTGTAAGGCAAGCAGCAGTGGCTGATCACCAGTGTCGCTTGCCATTCAAGGCGCCTGGGCTGGGCGAAGATCCATTGGACCCTCCTCTGGCCAACACTTTGTTGGGCAGAACAGGGACCCCTCCTCTTCACGCAAGTCTCTGCACAGAGACATGGGTGAAGAGGAAGTGGCTGCCCCCTCAATCACCAGCAGCGAAAGGCTCCTCCACGCAGCTGAGACAAACACCTGATTTTTGACAGCTCTGAGTGGAACAGACTAATTGGTTTTCATTGCATTCCTATGGGAAACCGTGCCTTGTAAGACAAGTTTTTTGTAAGACAAATTGACTCGTAGAACGTCTTACAAGGCACTACTTTGTATGTGTGTGTATGTGTATGTGTATGTGTGACTGCACATCATAAACACTCAACCACTCATGCGCCTCTGCAGTCAGCCTACACACCCTATAGCAGTGATGGTGAACCTTTTAGAGACCAAGTGCCCAAAGTGCAATTCAAAACCCACTATTAACCTGCATACAGGTGGCTGTGAAGGGGCGATGTCAGGTGCCCACAGAAAGGGCCCCGAATGCCACCTTTGGCACCCGTGCCATAGGTTCACCAACACTGCCCTAGATGGACCATGGGTCAGATGAGCCCTCCCCCACTTCCCCATGGAGGATCCCATCAATTTGTGTTAAATTGCTGTTTTGGGGGGTCTTTTTCATCATCTGGAATTGATTAATCCATTTTCCCATTACTTTCTATGGAAAAGTTGATTTGACTTAAGGCATGTTTGACTTATGTCTAGAACTCCGGAACAGATTAATGACATAAGTCAAGATTCCACTGTATAGCAATCGAACCTGAATACAGGTGGCAGTGAAGGGGCAATGTCAGGTGCCCACAGGAAGGGCACCGAGTGCCACCTTTGGCACCTGTGCCATAGGTTCGCCAACACTGGTATAGAATGTGAGTGTGGTGAGTATAAGGGATGAAAAATGATGCTATTTTCATAATCTGATTGGAACTATAGATCAAATAGAACATCATTTTAACATCAAGTGACGATATACGATCGCTGTTAATTTTCAAAGTCTTAGTTTTTTTATTTTCTGAGACCAATGATATTGTAATTTCTCTTTTTTCCACCTCTTGTCTCCATGATAATTGCTTGTTCTCTCCTAATTAATTTAATACAAATTTCTTAATGAAATTTAATCTGACAAACTAAATAGTTAATAGTTGATATAATTGCTTTGTACATTCAAGTTCTATCCTACCCCTATCTGTTGTCTGTTTATTTGATTGGTTCACTTTATACACCCTGTCCTATAAAGTTTTTTCATTTATTTATTATGTCACCTTTAGGATCACTGAAAGGCCATTCTTTCAGAGACAAAATTACCTGTATCTGTGTGATCTCTGTCAGAGGGAGGTATTCCATGGATGCAGGAATGAGTAGACCAAAGAGAAGGAGGGACAGATTGTTGCAAGCTATCCCTCATTCTAACCCTGCACCCAGCTGCCACATATGAGGTAACCAGCTCAGTCGCCCCTCCTCTCTATCCCTGGTGTTGTTGAATGCCAGGTCTGCCTCTAATAAAGCCCACCTAATATCTAATCTGATTCAGGATCATAAGGCAGACCTGGCTTGTATCACTGAAACCTGTGTGGGAGCAGAGGGTGGTCCAACCCTCGCTCTGATGTGTCTACCTAGGTACTCCATCCAACACCAGGGTAGATTGGAGAGGCGGAAGGCGTAGCGATTGTATATAAAAACACCCTTGAGACTCTCAGGCTCTCGGCATTGGTGGTTCCAGGTCTTGAGGTCCTCCATGTGGCAATTGGGGACAGGGAAGGTATTGGGATAGTGCTGGTGTACCATGCTCCCCGTGACCCAGCACTTTACCTTCCAAAGCTGGCCACCTTTGTCTCTGGGGCACTGTTGAGGTTTCCCAGGCTTCTAGCTCTGGGGGATTTCAACATCTATGTGGAGGCTCAGGTTTTGGGCCTAGCTCTAGAGTTCTTGCAAACCATGGCTTCCTTGGACATGTCTAAACTTTCCAACGGCCCCACCCATGTGGTAGGGCATACATTAGATCTGGTTTTCACAAATGCGCACAGAGAGAGAGTGACCCGATGGTGACTGACTGACCTCGAGCCAGTCCCCTTGTCATGGTCGGACCTACCACTTGATCAAATGAAGCCTCACAATGGCAAACCCCCCCACACCGCAGGAAGTAAGGACCCATTAAGAAGGTCTGCCCACACAGACTACTGGATCCTATTGGTTTCGAGGATGCTATGGGTGGGTTGCCTGCTGAACTGGTTTGTGCTCCTGTCGATGCTTTGGTGGATAGCTGGTATACTGCTTCCACCAGGGCAGTAGACACGATCACACCCAAATGCTCCCTCCATTGCAGGGTCTGCCCAGCTGCATGGTTCAACCAGGAGCTGTGGGCTTTAAAGCAAAATTGGAAGAGGCTAGAGAGCATCTGGAGGCAGGTGACAAAAAATAATCTATCAGCAGTTAAGATCGCATCTTCTATTTACCTAGTTAAGATCAAGGCCACAAGGCCTCATGGTGCAGTGGTTAAATGTCTGTACTGCAGATAAAACTGCTCACAACCTGGTGGTCAATCCCAGGTTGCCGGCTCATAGTTGACTCAGCCTTCCATCCTTCCAAGGTTTGTAAAATGAATATGGTACCCAGCTCACTGGGGTGGGGTGGGGTGACAATGTGTAGCCAGCATACTGTAATTCAGGGCTGTTCAATTTTGAACAGGCCAAGGTCTACTTATTCTGGCCCAAAGTTCCTGAGGGCCACTACTCTAAAACTTCTACTTACGAATTTTATCCATTCTGAGCACATGTTCAGAAATAAAAAATATATATAAGTAGAGCAACGGTTTCCCATATGAATGCACTGAAAACCAATTAATCTGTTCTGGAGGGAACAGATTTCAAAGCGCCATGGCCCTTGAACTGCCCCGCTTGGCTGAGACAGTGGGCTGGCAGACCCAGAACTTTGCTGGGGCAGTGGTGGTCCTTGGGATGGGGGAGGGGGTGGAGAACTTATCCCCTCACTTTTTTATTGATGGCCACTGGGCTACTTTTGAACCCTTTGTGGGCTACTGGTAGCTCATGGTCTACCTATTGTGCAGGACTGCTGTAATTAAACTGTAAACCACTCAGAGACTACTTGAAGTGGTATGGGGTGGGATATAAGCAGAACACGTTGCTTTGCTTTGCTTTTACTTCACTACTTGGATAAGTGAAGCCCAAAGCTGTCAGGCCGAATTGTTTCGCATAGTGTGTGATCTATCAGGGATTGGTCACAATGAAAGCCTTCTCCCTAGTATTTCCTGTGACCAATTTGTGACCTGGTCCGGAGGTTGCAGCGGGTGCAAAATGCGGTGGCCAGGCTGGTGGTGGGTGCCCATAGATACGAGCACATCACCCCAGTCCTGGCTCGGGACCAGAGTACTTGGCGGAGTGTATCTCCCAAAGGAGAACTGGGTCCAGACCCACTAGGCTGGCGCAGGCGCACTCACTGAGGTTGGCCACACCCAGAGAGGCGCGGAAATCGCGCACGCGAGACCGCGCCTTCTCTGTGGTGGCCCCTGCGCTCTGAAATCATCTCCCCAGTGAGCTGCGCCTGTTGGAGTCCCTGCCCGCCTTTAAGAAGGCCTTGAAGACCCACCTCTTTAGAGAGGCGTTTGGCGACCCCCTCTGTTAGTCTGGGGTTTTTTGTTTTGTTTTTTGTTTTGCCCTGGGTTTTGCTGCCATCTTGCCTCATCGCCTCTTTCTTTATTGTTTTGTTGTTTTTATTATTTTGCTTTTATTGCTGTAAGCCGCCCAGAGTTCCCTTTGGGGAAGATGGGCAGGATACAAGACTAATAAATAAATAAATAAATAAATAAATAAAATATTTTTAAAAGCTAAAGTGGAGGCCATCCGCCAAGACCTGATCCACCATTTACAAACAGTAGACTGAACCAAGATGCCCATCACATTGCTTTCCAGCTTTCAACCAGTAACACTGACAGAAGAGGACAGAGCCCTTGATCGCTGTCAGGCCACCTCCTCCTCCTTGGATCCTTGCCTGGCCTGGTTAATAAAAGCAGCCAAATTGATGTCTAAAAAATGGGCTAGAGCAATAATTAATGGGTCTCTCCTTGAGGGCAGGGTTCCCCTAGCCCTTAAGGAGACACTCATTAGGCCCATTCAGAAAAAAAAACCCTAATGTGGCGGCAAATTGATAACTATAGGCATGTTGCTAATATTTCCTATATGAGCAAGGTCATGGAGAGGGTTGTGGCAGACCAGATTCAGGGTCTTCTGGATGACACAAATGCCCTCAACCCTTTTCAGTTGGGCTTCAGGCTGTGCCATAGTACGGAAATGGCATTGGTCACCCTGCATGATGATGTTTTGAGGGAGGCTGAGAGGGGCAGAATGTCACTGTTGGTTCTCCTTGATGTCTCAGCGGCCTTTGATACAGTCGACCACAGTATCCTCCTGGGGAGGCTCTCTGAGTTGGGGATCAGAGGCACTGCTTTGCAGTGGTTCCATTCCTTCTTGGAGGACCATCCCCAGTGAGTGCAGCTGGGTGAGATGACCTCTGCTCCTTGGTCCCTCAATTGGGTGCCACAGGGGTTGTCATCTTTCCCATTCTCTTCAACATTTTAATGAGGCCTCTGGGAAGGGTCATAAGGTGGTATGGAGCTTATGTGGATGACATCCAGCTTTATATCTCCTTTACATCTTCTGCATGGATCCCATTTTGTCCTTTGAGTGCTGCTTGTCGGCCATCTTGGATTGGATGAAGGCTAATAGGCTGAGGTTGAACCAGGGCAAGACAGAGCTCCTCCTTGTGGGGCTCCCTGGGAACTGTGGGTTGGGGAACTCCCTCACTTTGGAGGGGGTGACTCTTTCCATGAAGGGTGGAGTTGCAGTTTGGCTGTCCTGCTGGACCTGGTGCTTCTCAGGTGGCATCCATGGTCCGTTCCACTCACTATCAACTGTGGAGGATTGCCCAGCTGCGGGCCCTCCTTGATGTCACGACGTTAACCGTGTTGGTTCATGCACTTGTAATCTCAAGAATAGACTACTGTAGTGCTCTCTATGTGGGGCTGCCCTTGAAGTTAATGTGTAGATTGCAACTAGTGCAGAATACAGCTGCCAGACTTTCAATGGGCCAAAAAAGGAACCAACATATTGCCCCTGTGCTGGCAGCTCTGCACTGGTTGCCACATTGACTTCAAGGTTTTGATGTTAACATTCGTACAAAGCCCTAAACGGTTTGGGACCTCAGTGTCTGACAGAGTAGCTCCTCCCAAGAAAAACTACCTGGATCACCCGTGCTAGAGAGGCAGGACAACTGGGAGTGCCAATTCCAAGGGAGGCCTGGAAAGTGGTAACAAGGCGTAAGGCCTTCCTGGTGGTTGCTCCCCAGTTGTGGAATCATCTACCTCCAGAAATTCACCTGGCATCACCACTTCAAACTTTTAAAAAGCTATTGAAAACTTGGTTATACAGAATGGCCTTTCCTGATTTTTCAAACATCTAGCAAGATACTCTTTTTATTCATTTTCTGTTTATTTTCTCTCTCCCCACCCCCACCCCATTTTAGCAGTCCCCTGGCTATTTCTATTTTCATTTTAGCTTCATTCATGTATATTTTGTTTTTGTTATGCTCTTTGTGTTCTAGTTGTATTTTTTAAACATTTTCTTTTGTTACTTGTCATGTTATCCCATGTTGTAAACTACCCAGAGTAGCCCTAGGGCTAGATGGGTGGTATAAAAGTAAAATAAATAAATAAATAAATAAATAAATAAATAAATAAATAAATAAATAAATAAA
>JAHTLZ010000274.1:2666401-2679528 GCA_023846285.1 Phrynocephalus versicolor | reverse complement strand
AAATAAATAAATAAATAAATAAATAAATAAATAAATAAATAAATAAAAAGCTCTAACCACTCTTTTCAATTTAATACTACAGATCCTTTCAAAAATCCATTCATTGTAGAGATTTTTTAAAAAATGATTTAATTAGTTGCAAAAAAAAAGATGACTGCATCATATCTCTCAGCTTAGAAACCATTTATTTCCAGGGAAACAATTGCTTGCAGCAACAGGTTTGCCAGCCTGAATCATCATTGAATTTGCATACTTGAAATTGTCTGGAATATCCTCCAATCATATGCCCTTGCACTACTGACTTCCGTAAATCTGACTTCTCCTCTGACCCACATCAAACACAGGAATAATGTTTTCTTTGTTCTAATTATACAGCAACAGAAAAGAGGAAAGAACTCAAAGTAAAATAGAAAAAGTAACAGGATTTCAGAGATAAGGTTTTTGAATCACCCAGCACTTTTTTACAATTATGTCTTAAAATATATGAATTAGACCATGCACTAAAAATCCTCCTCTCCTTTTCCTCTTTTTTCCAAAGTTTAATTTCCACCCATGTAATAATTACCACCTTCATTTCGATACCATTATCAACACATTCTATTTTTACTATACTAAAATAGTCTACATCTGAATACACAAAGACATTTCACTCACTTAAAAATAATTTATCAGTCCATACAGATACACAAGGGTATTAGTAAAGCAATGAAATGTTTATGTCTTTTAAATTCATTGCAGCTCTTGCAATGTTACAAGCTAGAGAAAAGTAAAGACCATAATCCTGGATATCATTAGTTTTTCCCCTTCTCCCAAATGATAGCAAAGAGATAACCCTATTCATATACAGTATAACATTCTGGATTCTGGGCACATGGAATGGTCTTCCCAGACAGACTTGTCTGGCATCTAGCCTGTGATCTTTTCAGAGCTGGATGAAAACCTTTTTATTCTCGCAGGCATTTACCGTAATTCATTCTGGCTGAAATCCTGTCGCTTAGCATAGTAAGTCACAACAATCAGAGTAGGCTACTTAATCAATGGAACATACAGAGGAGTTTATTGACCCAAACTCACTGACTCAATGCTCCTAATTTAGTTGCAACTTATTACACAGGATTTCAGCCTGTCTTAAAAACCATGTTAATGAATGTTTACCTTATTGTTTCTATGTTATGTTATTCTATGTTATGGCTTTCTGTTCTGTTTCCAAAAGTGCTTCAGTTGTTGGATAATACAGAAGTAAAATGAAATAAATAAATGAGCTGCAATTTAATATGTACAGATAAGTATAGTTAAGTACACTAGTCAAGATCTATTTGACTTCTACGACTGCAGGAGAGCAAGCACAGAAGTGCTGTTAGGTCTTTTGTCAGGTGGCCACTGAGCACCTGGCTGTGCCCTGGTTGTACAACTGATCATGCAACTAGAAAAATGCAAAAAAACACTCACACAGTGCCCGTTCCACATGCAGGAAACCCCATCAGGACTTGGACCATTGGTTTCATAAGTCTTATAAAGTTCAGACACAAGGAACAAAAACAGGAAGGACTTTGAAAGACTACAGAGAAACAATGGGATTTATTGGGACTCATTCCACCTGAAATTGAAGACTTTTTCTCAAGCCCATTGAAAAGTATTTTCTGAAAGGAACTAACAAGCCATAAAATCTGTCTACTAAAATAATACATGAAACAACTGAGAAGAGAATGTGGAAATACGGAAAGCTGCCTTAGGCTGAAACAAATCATCGGTCTACCTAGCCCAGTACAGTGGTACCCTGGGCTACAGACAACTCAGGTTACGTAATTTTCATGTCACGAAAGGAAATCTTCCAAAATCCATATTTTAAAAATTCAGCAAAAACCTGGGTTATGATTTATTTCTATGAAAACCCCTGGGTTATGATTTTTTTTAGTAGACTTCCATTCCCAGGGGGCATTGTGCTCCATTCGGATCTGGGTTACAAAAATTTCCGGTTTACGAAGCATCCCGGGGAACAAATTAATTTCGTAACCCAGGGTACCACTGTACTAGATATGCCAGGGATTAAACTTGGAGATTTTCTGCATAAAAGGGGTGTCTTTACCTTGTGAATGACAGACTGACCCCAGTGTTATGGTGCTGAGATGCACAGCCCTGCTGTTACCAGCTGATAAAGGCATATTCTTGCCTCTTCCTATGGTGAAGCTATACCCCGCGGGTTGTATGCCTGTCCAACGTTTCCTGTTATTTTCAGTCTCGCTGGGCAGGGCTCTGTCTCTCATGCATGCAACTTTGCATGGTACATCTCACTGCAGGATCTATCACGATGGGAAACCGAACGATCCCTGTAGCTGCATGGGGGTGGGGGAGCCCTGCATGAGAGGGATAGAGGTGCAAACATGCACACCACAGAAGGAATCATGTCCGTAACTTACCCTTGTTGTTATCTACCACATAGTAAGGAAATGAGATGTGTCACATGACAAGCAATACTGCCTTTGAGCACTGTGGGAAACCAATCCCTGCTACAGCAGTGACTCCAGCTGCAAGCAGTTTCTTGACTGGCTGTTTACAGAAATCAATGAAAATATTTTATACTTTTAATAACTGATGCAGACCATCAGCAATAGTCTATAGAGAGAGAACAACTCCCTGCCCCCCCCACTTCCCCTCCCCTCTGCTGAGCACTGGAATGGATTAATTTGCCAATATCCTGAAGTGGCTTGCTTTTCAAGCCAGTCAACATTATTGGCAGGAACCATTTCTGTGTAAATGGTCAGACTGTTCTAATCAAGCCTGACTGTTCCCAAGAGGCCCACATTAGCTTGCTCCCTGCTGGTGGTGTAGCCATACCATAAGTAGCCAGAATAGGTTGG
The DNA here is from genome assembly GCA_023846285.1 of Phrynocephalus versicolor. NCBI lineage: Eukaryota > Metazoa > Chordata > Lepidosauria > Squamata > Agamidae > Phrynocephalus > Phrynocephalus versicolor. The sequence continues at coordinate 2,676,670 of JAHTLZ010000274.1, read as the reverse complement.
CTTCCTTATTCTGACAGCTCAGCATTCTCACAAAAGGTAAGAGTTTGTTTCATCACCAATCCCATATTTTCTGTCATGAATGAGAGAAGAAATCTATCGACCAATGGTTTGGGAAGATTTAAAGAATAGAAATCAACGTAATACATGGCAGGTATTAACACCTCAGTCTATTCTCTTCCCCTTCCTGGCCCCATATTTCCCCTCCTAAACTAGTCAACAGATTTAAGCTACTAAAATATCCCATCTAACAGCAAGTATACCAAGTCAAGCTATATTTAGCTTGTTACGGATGGGAAGAGTGGAATCAAATTTTATGTCTTCTGCAATGGTCACAAGTAAAATCCAGCAGATAAACCATACCATAAATGAGAGTCTGTAATCCTAAAACCCCAACCACATTTAACTTTATTTAACTCTGAATTGATTTCAGTAGGAGATAGTTAAGTCTATCCTCCATTCTCTTCTTGAAACCACAGACATAAAGGTATCATGGTGCTAGCTGGAGTATGCCCCTAATATCAACAGTTCCCCTGGGAATAGTATTTTTTAATTCATTTATTGGTATAAAATGGTACCCTCTGTGTTTTTCTGCATCGTCATTATTCTTTGTCCTAACATTTCTTATTTTGCTGTTTGTTTCAGTTGCTTCTTGGAACAATGGAAGGAATATCAACATACCCGACGTTTTCAGTGTTCATTAGCTGCTGCAATAAAACTTGAGTCAATGGTCTCTCCTAAAACAAAACAAAAAAGGGATCAAAAATTCTTCACGGTGGTGTCGCCACAGCTACCACCGTTGCACGTACAAGCCCCATTTCAAAGCAGCCTCGTTATTTCCCCCCCAAGCAGACGGCATAGAAAACGTGAGAGGAAGCCTCCCCACTCTCCTGCTTCCCACTGCTTGTTTGCTGCTGCTGCTGCTGCTGCTGCTGCCAACCAACCAACGGCAAGGAGCGGCCTTTGTTGTTCCCCCTCCTCTGCCCACCGATTATCAACACCATAAAACCTACAGCTTGGCACTGGTGGCCAGACGGATATGCTAATTCCAGAGTACCCAGTTGCAGCCTTGGCATCCAAATGGCCTCTGTCTGCAATTTCACCTTCCATTCACTATTCCCCACCCCCACCCCCACCCCCACCCCCACCCCCAAAGAGGTTGGCAAATGACGGAACCTGTCTGACTGCAGTGAATTGAATGTCTGGCTTTTTGTGTTTTGCATTTTTAATGCTCCATGTGGGTGTGAAAATAATATCCCCCCCTCTATCCCACTCTATTAAGTTGTTGCTGTTCATCATGGGAGGGGGGAAAGCAGAAGGAACCTCAACAAATCGACTGATTAAAAAGGCTGATAATCAACATAGCACTATTCACTGTGTGTGTAGTAAACTGTTAGCTGGCAATTGCCCTGCATGGTTCCACAGGGACTGTTGCATGTGTATGGCTATTATTTGCATCATACTAAGCCCACCCAATGTTGGCTGGATGTTGTTCTTGTTGTTGCTGGCAAGAGCTTTGAATTTATAACCCAATATTTTGGGATGATTTCAGTTACCGAAATTTAATACAGAAAGGGTGGCTCAGCTCATTCTCCTTTCTTCCTTCTTCTTTTAATTTCTTGTCTTAATTTTTGATATGGCATCATCCCCATCCCCATTAACTGAGCATAATTAAACCAAAATTAGTCTCAATTCTGAACACAGAACATTGCCTTCTGGTGGTTCAGAACTGCTTTGTCCAGCAAGGCCTTGTTGGATTGACAGCAGCTTCTTTTCTTAGGCACAGGATTTTCTTTCCAAATCGTTTTGACTGGAGAAACCTGAACATGGAACCTTGTGATTCAACTCCATATAAACATCGGAGGGAGGGGCAATCTATCTTCTTAGAGCACCCCTCCCTCAAAATAATGTACTCAGACATTGAGGGGGCTTCTTGGAAGGGTACTCCTAGCATTACCAATAGAAATAAAGTCTGTAGCTTTTCTATCTTTCCCACCTTAATAATATTTTTATCTTATGGTGGAGGGGAGGTCTGAAGCAGATTTGGGGAAACAGGAGGGTTACAAACTCTCCCCCCCCCCCACCGGTAAAATCCCATTTACATGACAGGGTGAGTGCAGAATGAAAGCTTTCCCTGAAAGTACTTCAGAGTGTAGAAGGTGAACATGCTCTGATAGGGGAATCACCAACCTCTATTTTGGGATGATTATGTGCCTTGGAGCAGGCAAAATGCCAGAGTAAGAGGGCAAATTTCTGAGAGTTAAATCACACATTAGGGCAAAACTTGCCTCTCCCCCACCTCCAGCCCACCCCCAGCCCTTACAACAGGATCATAAATCTTTTCCAGTGAAATGCCTGAGACATTAAACATATAAACACAGCCACACTAGACGGGTTACAAAACAAAAGTTAATTTGCAAAGTGTGAATTGAGGCAAGTTCATGTTAGAAGAAACAGTGTCCCCCCCCCCCATCTCTTGATAGGGCACAGCTCTTCCCTGTCTTGTTTAGCAAGGTTAAAGAGCCAGAGTGGTGAAGTGAATAGAGTGGATAGGTGACCTGGGTTTGGATCTCTGCTCAGCCATGGAAGCACACTGGGTCTGGAGAACTGGTAAAACCATTCGTTAATAGTTCACTTACTTTGAAAGCCCTCCTTGATTTTGCTCATAAATAGGTTCCAACTTGATGGTGCATAACGGCAACATCACATTCTCAACAAACCTTTATCTGATTAAGCCATACAATCAGATAAAGGGCTGGCGGGGGGGGGGGAGAGAAGCACAATAGTATTGTTTATATTTTGCTGCTACTCAGGCACAGTCAACAGCCACTGTCTGCTATGTACACAGTTATGAGAATAAAAGGATAAAAGGAAGTGAAGTGCTGGAAATTTTAACTTTCTGAGCATACGTTCATTTGCATTTACAAGCAGAACCAAGAAACATTCACCCCCATGACCACCCACACAGACTATTAATTTGGGGTGATGTCCTAAATACCCAGTGCAACCATTCCCCCAAAGATAAAACAGAGAAAAATAAATAAATATCATGTTTGAAAATGGGCAGGTGCCAGAAAAGATATCAACAATCAAAACTTTGAATTTCAATTTGAAGATTCAGCTTTCCCATTTCCGAATGATCCCACTACTGAAATATTTATACCAGCAAACATAACTGTAAGCTGTAACTCATGGCTATCAATTCCCTATTTTTGGGAGACGCACAGCTAAAAGACATATTCAGAAAGATATTTCCTGATTTCTTCTAAAATTAGACATGCAAAAGAAGGCAGTTTATATTTCAGCAGGCATTCTATTGGCAAATGAAGTCCTTTTTGTTTACATTTCTGTTCTTATTCCGATAAGCCATGCTTCTGCCTTTTAGAAGCTTTTACAGTTACATATTTTGCTACTTGAAAGAATATTTCTAGATACAGAAGGATTTTTATCTAGAAGAGGTCCTTCTTGTTATCTGTGTTCAAGTCAGTCCAAATTTACAGCAAACCCAAAGGGGGGGATTTCAAGGTAAGTGATATATTTAATAACCCCAGTGAGTCTCCATGGGTAAGAGGGGTTTTGAACCCATGCCTCCTAACCCTAGTTTGCCACTATACCACAAGGGATATGCCAATGAGGTCCTTAGGTACTACTAACTCTGTGGACCACTTAGCACTCCTTCTTCCATTTTACACATATTGCATTATACTAGGGGCAGAGAGGTTTTTTTGTTTTGTTTTTAGTAATCAATAAAACACCAAATTTTGTAAGAAAGAAAATTGTTACAGTGTTACGGGAGCAGGCGTGGCCTTCTGTTGTCCACAGATGGGAATTCCCTTTGCTTTGGAGTTCTGAGATGACTATAATAATAATCAGCTTGTGTTGGTCTACTGGGTCCCACTGTACTTACAGCTTATGAGGCTTTGGCTCCAAATCTGAGTGTACACAGGAAGCTCAGGATGGGTGGAGAGGGATCTTAACCAACAGGGGGTTCTTAAGAGGTATTTAGCTGACCCTGTAGGTTAGTGAATTCGGGAAGCCCTAAAAGACAGGACTGGCAAGCACTTCTAAGAAGATCCTCAAAAGGGTCACCGTAAGTTGAAATCAACAGGATGGCATGTAAAAAAAATATTATGAAGGAGAGTTGCTTCTGTATTCAAGTCTGGGCATCAAGGTACGACTGTCAGGAAAGGGAAGCAAGGATTTCTTTTATTTAAAGAAACTGCTGCAGAAAAAATAATGCTCCATCTTTTGCAAATCAGCTGCAGCAGACAGGCACACTTTGACCCTACATTCATCCCCAGATCAAGGGCTGCTTTTGAGGTACCCTTTGCAAAGTAAAAGCCAAGACAGTTTTAATGTGGGGGGTGTGAGATAATTAGGGAAATATTTAACACGACAGAAAGCAAACGTATGCATATAGCATCTCTGAAAACATACATGGGTTTTCACATACACCAGCACATACAAACACATTTTAAAAGGCAAAATGATTCTGATTTGACACTAATAATGTCGTTATGAGTTTGGTAGTGAGCTGTCCTGATCATGGACAATATGTGTCGGTCTAGTGTCCCTCTTACTCAAGGTTATTGGACCGGAATTGCAGGCTGGCCAATACATTGTGCAGCATCTTCAGATAACAGCAAGAGAACCCAGGTTCAGCCCGGTTAAAGACCTAGGAACCTCACCTGCATTCCAGTTTCCCCCTCTCCTTTATTTGGTGGTGCTGATTTTCCTCTGTATTAGTTTTGCCCTGGTTAGAACCTCCTTTGCCTTCTTCACTCCAGCACCGTCTCTCTTTTCTCCCAACCCACTCTTGTTCTCTCTCACACAATTTGACATTGTTTCTGTCTCATCACATTGCCTCCAACCCAGAGAGGGACCAAATGAAAGAGCCATCTTCAAAATGCCCTATCCCAGGCATGTCCAAACTTCAGCCCTCCAGATGTTTTGGACCACAACTCCCAGCATTCTAAGCTTAGCTTGCCAATGGCAAAGAACTGCGATCCAAAACATCTGGAGGGCCAAAGTTTGGACATGCCTGCATCCTCAACTACCCTGCTCTTGTCAAGTCGGGCCTGTGGCTTCCTTTAGGGAATGAGTCCATCTCATATTTCGTCATCTTCTTTTCCTGCTACCTTTCACCTTTCCCTGTATCAGTATATTTTCCAGAGGATCTGGCCTTCTCACAGTGTCCCCAAAACAGGGCAGCCTCAGTTTCATTTCTCTCTCACTTAGGGGTACAAACGTTCAGTTCCCAAATCTCTGCATATAGATTGTATATCGTGGAAATCAGTTCCTCATTTTGCAAACCATGGCCTTGGCCACAGAACAGTTTACTAGTGCATTCTTTAACATAGCTAATTTCCTATTCAGAAGCATTCCTTTCAAAGTTGTGTTATAGGTATGAAAGTTAATTTTACATTAGAGCAATGCCATGTCATGCAGGGGTGCCTATGCAGAGCCCAAGAGATTCTATGCACTGCTCACGACTTCTGGTCTTACCACCACCTTTGCACTCACAAAGCTCTGCTGCTTTGAAAAGCTGAAGATACTCAAACACGGTTCAGGTAGGATTGAAGGCTTCACAAAGTTTTGAGGTGCTTAAAATTACATAACTGTAATTACATAACTCAGCCTCATATCCACATTCTGTACGCAGAACAGAAGTTATCATGCTGACTTGACTCAGGGTCACTCTAAGGATGATGGACCTAATGAAGGAAAATGCTTTGCATTCTACAAACAAACAAGAAAACAAGAAAGTTTGGCAACGTTACTTTTGGCCTACAGTTCCCATTGAGTGGCAGTTCCTGGGAGCTGACATCCAAAATAATAACTTCTCCAGTCTTTGCAAAGGAAAAAAACCTATTAAAATGCTATGAGCAATGATACCATATAAAAAACCAACAGTGATAAAAGTAGAAATGCATCTGTACTATCTTTACCCATTGCAACTTGATACTTGAGGGTAATATTGTGCATCATTCCATGGAAAGTGTAGCCAGCTGTGGCCAGCTGCACTTCCTAGAGTGGGCTCAGTTGATGAGAGCCTGTCCGGTTTTAATCATACGGATTGAAGAAAGTGACAAATAGGATTTAAATGGCCTTAAATAGAATTCTGAAAGTAAACTGAAGGCATACCCTTCCATAATGGGATGTATTTAAAGGGAAATGTACATTGATACTTACAAAGAATAAATAATTGTTAAGTTTGTTGGCATACAAAAAGTGCTATCTGAAATACATGGACTCTTACAGAAGGATCCAAATTGCTCTAAAATTATTGGCTGGATTGGTACAGGCAGCAAGTGCCAAATTTTATAAATCAGAAAGTGAAGGTTTATATGTACACTATAGAAAATGTCCAAAATATGACAAATGCTGCCAACCTCAAATAAATGTAACAAATTACTTGAACGATAGAAAAAGTAAAGGCATTTAACTACTTTTAACTGCTAACAAATAGGACTGTTCACCAACAAAAAGGTTTTTACTTCCTCAAATACCTGGCATTTTACTGAATTTATTAAGCATAAATAATCATACTACCAATTCCTTCACATATGCACCTCTTTGAGAAATTAACATAAATTTCATTTACAAGTTAACAAACAAAACTTGTCATGCCACCTTTCAATGGTTTAATTACCAATCTCTATTATCGATAAACAGGATTGCCAAACTATCAATCAAATCAACAAGATTTCATGAAATCCTCAGATCCACCAATTAAAATTAGCCTCCATTTATCATGGAGCTCTTACACATGTCTACTCAGTCCCAGTAAGTTAAATAAGGCCTTCCTAGAAGTGGATATTAAACTGCCCTGAAGTCAATAGGAACTCTTTCAGAGTAAGCATGTATAAAGCTGCTTCAACAGCTGTTTAATCTACTAATTCTTGCAGCCCCACTTTAGTGTGTTCAGAGAAGAAGAAAAATTACAGAATTGTGAAGGTAATGAAAAATATGGAATCTCTGTTTTTAATAACAGTATTTGATGCATTGACCAAAAAGAAAGTGGGGAAAATAGAGGGGAAAGGAAAGCTCCTTGTGGGTTTCTCTGCATGTGTGTTAAAAGATTTCTAATAAATAAATGCTGAACGTTCCTAAGTGGCCACTGCAACAAGGCCTAGCTCAGACAGAATAAGACAAAAACCCAATTGTACCTGAACCATTTGTTTGGGGGCAATGTTGTTTTGCAGCCTGTGCAGCTGAAGAGTTAAAGACAAGGGCTGAATTCTAATCAGTCAATGAAAGGCAGTGCCAACCTGGCAGCCATTCATATATTCAAATGGCTTCCCTGGCCATTTCAGGCTGAGGCAGCCATATGAGATTAAGCCAAGAGATCACTAATTTACAGATGCAGCCTTCCCACCAAGTGAAACCTCTTACTGGAAAACAACCCCGTTCTACAGAAAGCCCCTTTCAAGGAGATTCAGAAAGGGAGAGTCACTGTTTGCATTTAAATGGAGGCATTAAAAACGTGAGGCTGGGACACGTTTTGATGTATCTGTAAAGATAATCTCTGGGCCACGGTCATGAGAAGGAACTACAGGATGAGTTGATTTTTTTTTTGTGAGGAGAACTAATATTCTCATCAACTCAGGAGGAAAAAAAAGTCCTCTGAAATGAAAACAATTTAAAAATACATTTCCAGTTAAGCCTAAATTGCCCAGAAGCCACTGCTAGTGTTTGCTGGCTACCATCGAGGTGGGGCATCGCTTTGCCTGTGTGGCCTTTAGGTAGCTGTTTTCCCCTCTGCTGGGCTGCCATTTCAAAAACCCCTTCATTGATCTGAAATGAAAGTTCAATTGCATTTATGAGCCGTGTTTGTTCTTCCTTTCCAGGAGCCCCCTTTTTCACGCTGCTAGGGGCCAAGCCTTACATGAGGGCCAAGCCTTACTCCACACACACAAATTTTTCATGTGGAAGTTTTACCTTCCTCCTGCAAGACAATGTCAAAAAACAAAACATCTTTCCAATTAATGTGCCCGTTAAATAAAGCACCTGATTTATCTTTTCTTTTAAATCCCCAACATGGATTCTTCCCGCTCCCCCACAGCTCAGCACCAATAAGCTCAGGATGTAAACCTGCAGGAACTGAAATCCATCGTGATATCAACAGCATGGAGATTAAGCTCCTGCAAAGCTGCCAGGGAAAGCGCCAAATGTCGCCTTTTATTCCTCTCTCTCTCTCTCTCTCTCTCTCTCTCTCTCTCTCTCTCTCTCATTGTAAAGAAGAAACAGAGAGGTGGTGTACAGGTGAGCAGTGCCCTCTCACTGTCTCTGGATGTACTGACATTTCAAGCAGCTGCTGATTAGTATGAGCAAAAGGAAGGCGGAGAGACTTCAGAGGGGAGGGAAGGAAGGGATGGGCAACTTGGCACCAAGCCATGTCCTCCATCTTAGTCTCAGCTGGTACCAAGCTCCCAAGGAACAAAGCGACTTCAGACCGCGCCATCATACATTCATGGCCAAGAAGAAATATACAAACCAGCCTGTTTGAATTCCTGACAACCATAAAAGAATGGTGCAGAGGCATGGCAATGTTTTTTCTCTCTCTCCAGCCAGCCTCCACTGACCTATAAACCCTTTGTGACTGGAACAAATGCAAATCGAGCTGACTTGCTTCACAAACTACTGAAGGGCATTCAGACTGAGTTGTGTCTAACAGGCTAACAATAACCCACTGTCCCACCCATGCAAAATACGCAGCCTGGGAGGGGGGAGGCCTGACGGAGACACAAAACCAGAGCATGTTACAGAGGGGAAAACAGCCCCTCCATCCATATTTCTCAACATGGCAGGCACTAGCAAGAGAAAGAAACAAGTGCCCAAGGCAGCCTGAAAGTCTGCTTTCATAGAACCACAATATTCAGAAAGGAAAACCCATGATTTCTGTCTCTGTTTATTTTTTTCATGAGTGCAACTGGGAGGTCCTTTTAATAAAAGTTAAAACAAATACAAGGAGAAGGGTACAACATTCCCTTCACATGCTCTGTTCTGTGCACGCGAGGATCAGCTCATTCGTGCAGACTGTTCAAATCTTGGGAAAGTTGCTTTTTGGGGGACACCAGAGATGCTCACAGCTTTCCGGAAACACACTTCTCAGAAACTCCAGCTGGCAAGACTGAGGGAAAGGAAAGAAAGGAAGGAAAGAGCCACTAGTTGTCAGCAGTGTGTCTGACAACCAATGTGGCCAGATTAATGGCGGAGACCCCCACAATGGTGCCTTAAAGTGGGACAGAGGTCTTTGGTATCTTTATTAAACATGGTATGCTTCTCCTCCCCCTCCTCGCCCCCCAGGTCCAGCTTCCTCCTTCTCTTCTGTTAGTTTTCAAACTACTGGGCTAGTGCAGTTTATTTATACGATTGCTGGATTTAATTACTGGAATTTTTATAACATGTTTACTAACTGAAACTACAGCTATTCTATTGTAACTGCAGCTGTTCATAATATGCTCCTTTCGTTTGTAAAAATAAAATAAAATAAAATAATGTGTAGCCTTTGCTGGGGAGGGGGAGGCAATGCGTAGCTTGCATAATTCACTTGTAAACAGCCCAGAGAGTGCTTGAAGTGCTATGGGGCGGTATATAATTTATTTATTTATTTTATTTACTTTTTTTTATTTTAGCCGCCCCACTACCAAGTGGTCTCTGGGCGGCAGCTCAATTTGCTTTGCTTTGCTTTGCTATTGTAACCATTAATGCTATTTAATAGATACAGTATCACCTAACAAGAATACTGGGGGCACAGTCTTGGATAAAAGTTACCTATAAATCTACGAACAAGGGAATGAAAGAAGTATCTCTGTCAACAAGTGTTGCTTTCCCCCCTCTCTGACTCCCACATAACTAGAGATCTTCAGCTGTTCTGAGCAGCTCCATCCTGTCCTTGCCATCATCCCTTTTGCCTGGTGTCCCACCCAAATCCTCTTTTAAAAAATCCCCATTGCCCCGAGATTGTAGTAGCCATTGCCTTTATGAGGCTCTTAAGACGTGTTCTGTTTTCCTGTTAGAGTGATCTTCACCTGGTTGGTAGGAAGGATGTCTTGCAGATGTGTTTAACACAGATCTCAACAGTCCTGCTCACCAGAGTAATCTATGAACTGTAATGCAAAACAGTAATTTTGCTGGAGTTTTGTTTAATGCACTCCTTTCTCCACCCCTTGAAAAGAGTGCTGAGCTGACATCGTCGTCGTCGTCGTCGTCGTCGTCGTCGTCATCATCATCATCATCATCATCATCATCATCATCATCATCATCATC
>JAHTLZ010000274.1:2636029-2660760 GCA_023846285.1 Phrynocephalus versicolor | reverse complement strand
TCTTCTTCTTCTTCTTCTTCTTCTTCTTCTTCTTCTTCTTCTTCTTCTCCTCCTCCTCCTCCTCCTCCTCCTCCTCCTCCTCCTCCTCCTTTTGCAAAACCTCTGCAAACAGGGCAGGTCTCAGATGAGTTGGCTTCCCCAAGGCAGAAGGAATCACTCGGCAATGTTCTTCACAAAAATTGCCCTGGCAGCAGATGAAAAAGAAATTGAGGGAATTCGATTTAGGCACGCTTGGTCATGTGCAGTGCCAGAGGAGGGTGGGGTTCCCGCGTAAACGGCTCAGCTCTGGAATATGCTGTAATGGTCCTCTGCAAAGATGTAGACATCCTCTTTGTGTGATTCACAGAGACCATGCAGAAGAACTAACTGTTGACTTCTGTTGTGACATGAGCCATATGGTTCAGCATGCTACAGGTAGTGTCAACAATGATTTGTTCACAGGAGTCAATTCATTCTGAAAAGCTGTGGTATTTCTGCTAAATTTATTTAACGGTACAAGAGGATTTTTGACCCCAGATTTTTAAATATGCATTGAGACTTTTATTACTAAATGGAATTTGGATACATGTATATATGTATTGTTTACTGCTTACCCGTATATACTCGGGTATAAGCCAACTGTGAGGGGTCAAGCAATAGTGAGCCGTCTGAGAGAGCACCTGCAGAGCGGAAGATTGAGGAAGAGACCAAAGAGAGAGAGATCGCAATAGCTTTGAGAGAAATTAGTATGAAAGAGCAGAAGAATGTAAATAAACCTGATGAAGAGGTGTTGTGGGTAGCGGAGGATGCGTGCGAGAAAGGTGACAGGCACGCGGGCGAGAGTGATGAGTGGGTGGAGCCTGAGGGGGGAGCAGTGAAAGGTGACAGTTGGAGGCGACCAGTAACTGACAGGAGCTGTCAGACAGGGAACAGCTTCCCTCAGGAGGAAGAGGAGAAATGGAGAAAGAGAGAGCCTGAGGAATTCAGGTGGTCGGTCCAGGTCAAACCTCTAAGGTGGCTGGAGACCAGTGAAAAGTTCCAGGCAGAATGGAGATAGCTCAATCCAGAGAATCCAGTCGCACAGTGGGCAAGACACCCATGCTGCGGCACTCAATGCTTGGGGCAGGGGACGGTCGGTCGCCCTTATCGCTAAGGGGATTGATTCAAGAATACAGTCCGGTTCAGTTAGATTTAGAAGAACCTTTATTTGAACCTGTTGATTTGTCTAAGTTATTGAAACAAGCACGACCGCCTGAAGAGAATGTATCTTCAAGTTGTTATGCAGTTCCCGTTAATAAAAATCTGTTCAATGTTCAATTGCAACCTGACTCAGACTTGATTTATGGATCGGAACTGACCCTAGAGAAGATCGAACCCTTACACTAACCCAAGTATTAGCCTAATTTTACAAAACAAACAAACAAACAAAACACCTGGGAAAATGTATTGACTCAAGTATAAGCCGAGGGCGTTTTTTCAGTTATACTCGAGTAGATACTGGCGGAGCTCTAAAGGGGCTGGGGTTAGTAATTGGCAATGTGTGCTGGGAGTGTGGAGGCAATTAAGGAGTTAAGTTAATATCATAGAATAAACTCCCTGATTGCCTCCACAGTCCCTGCACAGTTGCTGATACTACCCGGAGTCCCTTTAGAGCTTTATAACTAAGTCCCCTTACCCCTAAATCTTTCCAGATTTCAGGGGGTTCCCTAAATTGATTTGGGAAGCTATCCCTGCTACTTTGGAGTCCCAAGGTAAGTAAGTTTTGATTGCATATTTTTACAAATAAATTTCAAATGCATATTTTTAAATAAAAAATGCACTCAAAAATTACTTACCTTGGGGGCACCAAAGGAGCAGTGGTACCTTCAGAAAGCGATTTTAGGGAATATCCTGAAGTTTGGAAACAATTGGGGGTAATGGGGGCTGAGTTATGAAGGGGTGACCCTAAACCTTCTCATTGGAATCATATGGGAGGTGGAGGCACGCTATTGCCCACCCAATCAGGACTTACCCTCCACCACTCTCCCCAAGCCCTCCGAGCACCTAATTTTACCCCCAAAAACTGGGAAACTTATTGACTCCAGTATAAGCCAAAGGCATTTTTGTCCACCAAAATAAGGGCTGAAAAATTCAGCTTATACTCAAGTATATACGATATTTTATTATTCCGTTTTTATAGTCATCCCCCCCCACACACACACAATTATATCCAAGCTGAGTACTTGGCTACCTTCTTCCCCATTTTATGCACTCAACAAATATCTGCAGTAGATCAGGCTGCAAAAAGGTGGACTAGTCAAAGGTCTAGCCCCATGAGTTGTATAGCTTTGTGGAACTTGACCCTAGACCTCTTATTTCTCACTGCAGCCCGATTTTCATCTATTAGAAACAAACTGTCTTTCAGAATTAACTCTGAAATATAGTTCAGTTTCATTTCAAAAACATCTGTCTTAACGATTTACTACACCAGGTTTTTGGCAATTTTCTTTTTTATAAATTATAAATCAAAGAGGCCTTAACAGGTTCACATAAAACACATTTCAATGCCTATTTACCCCAACTTTGATAGAATGAAAAATTTCAGTGACTTAGGACGTCCAAAGATGTATATCATTCTGAGACAAAAAGCTATCTTGGAAAGAAGAGGAGCCAGTTGTCTGAACTAACCTTCTTTAAGGCCTCTTGCTCTTGTTTGTATTTCACATGGATTTTGGCTGTTCCTAAGAGTTCCTGAAGTCCATTGATTTTGTGAATATAAAGAAAGGTCTGGCTTTGGTCATATGGATTTTTTTTTAAAATCACTTGTACAAACAGGGTAAAGACATTTTACAGAGACAATCGACCTCAAATCTCCAGCATGACCTAGTCTGGCAGTTTTCCAGAAAGACTGGATTAGGTGAGTTTTTATTCTTCAATTGATTGTTGATCCTGTTGCCTGGCAATAGCTTTCATTCCCTGACTAACATTTTATAATGTAACACTCCAACTTAAGATAATCGCTAACTATATTAATTGATCACTTAATTGATTGTTAATGTCAGTGCCACTGTTTCTTAACAATGCATTATTTATGCTTTGCTTTTTGCTTAAAATAACTTTATAACACCCAAACGATGGCTCCATCCTTATGCTTTGAAGTTACTTGTTGCACCCCCAAAATAGTAATGTTATTAGATATGATGCTGTAATTCAGAATTACATTACTGGGCTCTTCTTAAGACTGCTACCACACTTCTGATTTAAAACGCCTTACCCTTAAAAACAAGTCGCCTTAAAAATCACTGTCTGGTTTTCAAAACAATTTATCTGAAGAACCCTCTCAGTCACGCCCATTTTTGTCCGCCGTGGCACTTTTTCTTGCAATGACCACTGGAGGTGGAGGTTTTTTTTAACATTGCTTCCTGCTTTTCCCTTTTAAGTGATTTGGTTGAATTTGTGGACATACTAAGTCACTCCCCCCCCCGCCCCCTATTGGCATACCAAATTTTAAAGCGGTTCAATAAAGTGAGAACTGGAAAGATGATTGCTAGCTACCCACTGAAGTGCGAACAGTAGAACCACTAGAATAGAGTTTTATTGTCATTATGCATATGCAAGATATGCACAACGAAATCCTAACAACCAAGTGACAACAGGAGGAGAAAAGGTGATCCAAAATAAGAAGTGGCTGCTCATGGAATTGCAGTAGCGGTCTAAGAGACCCCAATGCATTACAAGCAACATGACAACTTGTTGCTTCCTGGCTCTGATTAGAGCTGGACTCTTGCCCTCGGAATCATTTTGCCACATGGACCCAGAATAAGGAATAACCTCAGTTTTTCTCTGATTCTGGACACATCTATCCAGAAATACTTTTCTCTCAACTCCTTCCATCTTGTTTGTTCCCATCCATCCCTCAGGAACCTGATTCAAATTTACTGTATTCTTGATCTTTTGGAGCAGAATATTACAGTTTTTATGAATGTGTACACAATCTATAAGAAACAGACCCTTTGAGGTGGAAAAGAAGACAGGACAGTTTACGATTTTTATTAAAGAAGAAGAAGAAATGCCAGTATAAAATATAATTGCTACCACTTTCTAAAGAAGGGGAGGAAAAAGAAAGAAAGACAGGAACCCAACAACACATGCATATTAACAAACCCCCCAGGAGAGCAACACAGAAACTAAGAGTCCTCCACTTTTGCGGTGGTTACAAATAAAGTTTTCCACCAGGTTTTGAGGGGGATACTCCCTGCATGAAAATTTGCCCCCTCCCTGGGTACTGCAATGTCCTTCCACCCCCTGAGCATTTTTGAAGTCCTTTACCTTCTCTCTTCCCTACCCAATTACCTCCCCAGGTTTGAAGTTGTGCCAGGAGAACTGACAGCAGGAGCAGTAGGAGGGCGAACTGCAGCAGCGTTACCAGTGTTGCCATGTTGTGGGTGGGGTGGGGGTGATGATAACTGCTTGTTTATGCAAATATGGCACTGTAAGTATTTGTGTATGCATGTGTTCTGGGTGATGTGACTCTTGCAAAAGCGGACCACAACTCAAAAAAGGTTGGGAACCACTGCTCTAGTTTTGCAGACAGAGAACTTGCAAAAATTCTTCCTCTCCCCCCGCCCCTTTTAAATAATTCTGTGCTTTTTTCTTCTGTTACTTTTTAAAAAATCCATCTCATTTCTCTGCACAAGGGTAACATCTTCTGTGCTGTATGGATACTTCAACTTCAATCACTTTAAATAATACTCAGTACATTCTCTGGCAGTCAGATTTCAGCAACTATGGCCCACACATTTCAAAATATTCCTTAATAGCCACAAGTTCTAAAAGCATCTTTAAAAAAAAACAAGCAAAAAAACAAAAAACAAAGAGAGAGAGAGAGAGAGACAGAGAGAGAGAAAAAGAGAGAGAGAGAGAGAGAGAATGAAAGAAATCTGTAGATATCATAAGCTAAATCCTACATTTCCAGTACATATCAGTAGGGTATTCATCTAGATATTGGTCTAGTCCTCAGATGTCTTTTCCTGACACACAGCATCTTTCAACTATAATATAAAAAGCAAAAAGAACTGTAATGTAGAAGTTAGCTTCCCCGTTCATCAAGAACAAATTACCAGGAAAATTATTTGGCCTAAGGGCAATATTTAAAAATCAGCTGACTATATTCTATCAAATGCCTGAGAACAGAGAAACCTCTTAAGCTTCTGCCAAAAACACATAAAAAGTGTGAATCCTGCTAACATTCACTGGTGAAAGCATTCTATAAGGGAGAGGGTCCTACTGAAAAGTCCTTTTAATGTATTATTGTCAAGTTACGCTTGGAGAAGATCCTGGCAATTTCAAGGAATGGGTAGGTGCAGGAAAGAAGGCACAAGCCATCACAAATTGGGATCTTGAGCCGTTCTTGTTGAAAACAACACTTTGTTTTGAAACTTCTTGGCTGCCAGAGTTCTTGGCAAGAAATATACGTAAATACTACATGAATATGGAACAACTGATTGGTTTAAAATTGGAAAAGGAGTGTGACAAGTCTGTATACTGTCACCTTGCCTATTTACCTGTAGAGATGGGCATGAAACGAAAAAAAATTAGTTCTGTTATTTGTTATTCATTTTGTTACGTAATGAAATGAATAATGAAAATTGTGATGAAATTGGAACGAACTGAACAGAACCATGAAAATTAGGTTCGTTACATTTCGTTTTCATTAATGGAGACGCGCAATGAAATGAGCGGTTTTTAAATGTTAAAAAACATCCTGAATATCCGTAAAAACCCAGCAATAATTATTTATTCTGCCTGATAATACCTACCGGGGGATTGGGGTCCTTAAAACATGCATTTATGTCTTTTCTCAGATTGCTGTATTTTTTTCCTTTAAGGTGAGTTAGGGGACATCGACCCAAAATGGCTCCCAAATGCCTAATATTGATTTCTTGGGTATTAAAATGCCCTGGACATCCGTAAAAACGCAGCAATAATTATTTGAAATTATTACCTACCAGGGGGTTGGGGTCCTTAAATTGTTTGTTTTTGTCTTTCTCCCATCGCGATGTATTTTCCCCTTTCCCTTTAAGGATGACACAAAATGGATTCCAGCCACAAGATGGATGCAAGGCATGTGATGGGATCATGTAAATTCTTGAACAATTTCAACCAATAGCATGCCCAGGTTGCAGACTGGGTAGGTGTGGCAGCCACAGAGGGTATAAAAAGCTCTGGCAGGCCCTGTCCTCCTTGCAGTTTGTGGTGGGAGTTAGGGTGGGATTGCTGTCTCTGCGACTTGTTACTTTGGGCCAGCCAGTCAGGTGTGTGTCTCTGTGTTCCTGCTGGCTGCAGTCTGGCTCTTCGGGGAGAGAAAGAAGAGATTTATCTTGCAGCCTCCCTGTGTGCGTGCATACCTCTGGGTGAGTACTCTCCCCTGCCATTGCAGTGCAGTCACTCTGTGGCTGCCTTACACCCTGGACAACGCCCGCTGCTGCCTTTGCAGCTTCCCTGCGAACCTAGTCTATACTGTGTCTCTGCCAGCATCATTTTTTTAGCGTTTTCCCTCTTGTCTGGGGCATTGGGGGATGCCCGCACGCGGAAATGTTTTAAATCGTGCAAAAAGTGGGTAAAAATGAAAAACAAAAAATAAAAAATGAAACAATTTTTTTTCAAAAAATTCACAAAAAATGAAAATGAACCGAAACGGGACCCGCAACAAAAAATGAAAAACCGAAACATCATTTTTTCGATTCGTGCCAATCTCTATTTACCGTAACTTATATGCAAAGCACATTGTAGCTTTTCTGTAGCTTTTCCAACTCCCATGTAAATGCTCTTAAGAAATGGAAGCTGTGGTGGCCACGGGATGGAAGAAGGAAGCATTTAATTAATGAAAATGACTCCCTATCAGAATGCATGGCCAAGTGGTGAGTTCCTGCAAGTACTTACTTCCTCCTTTCATCCTGTAGCATCCATTGGTTCCAAATGAAGAAAGGAATTGCTGTACACAGATGTTAGAAAAGCAATGACCCCAAAGTAGGGAATTTTTCTTTTTTTGTAACAGAAGCTAGCAAAACCAGAAGTGAAAAAGCAAAGGGCCCACTGAAGGTGTTCACACTGAAGGTCTCATCCCTGAGAAAATCCTCAAATAGCAAGCCAACATTGGCTGATACTTCACATCCCTCTTGCTGCAGTTCACTGCCCCGCTGGAGACCAGTTCGAAGGAACGGAATCTCACGTCCTTGTGGGGTCAATCCGAGTTTGAAGGAACGGAACGTCCTTGTGGGGTCAATCCGAGGTCACCCCGACCACACCCCCTCTACTGCGCTCCAAGCAGGGTGAGAGATTCCCATCCTGGAGCTCGGGAATCTTTTCAATCCGCTTCTCGGTCTGATTTCAACACGGAGGCAAGTTCACCTCGGCTCGAGGAAGGACGTGAAGTAACTGTCATTGTGGTCCAATCTTAACATGACATAGGGAAGTAAAGAATGCTCCCTGAATCCTTCCCATTGGTCTCGACTTGATAAGACACATCAGACTTGACTTGATAAGAAACCACAACTTGATCAAGTATCTTGATGAGGAATTTTCAAGTCTTGCCAGATTCTTCATTTCTATGTCAGACCAAGATAATTTTCCAAAAAAAAAAATCCTTGTCATATTCTCAATCATTTGTGCTGTCTCTGTGCAAAACGAGTGTCTACTCTTTCTACTACAAGAAGTAAACACACCTCAGTACTGTAAGCAGAAACAACCATGATTGACTGATTGTTTAATGTCAACTACAACTGGATGTAACTGGCAGGGGGAACCTTTACCTTTTACTCCTGTGATGCTTCAGAGTCTTACAAGACCAGATTCTTACAAAGTAGCAGCCACAATAATTTTAATGATTTTCATTAAAGCATATCTCACCAATCACCCTCCCCAATACATTTTGTGAAGAGAGAAGAACAAGTTGAAGAATCATGGGCTGTTTTGGCACAGAGTTTGACTGATTTTGTATAAAAAAATTGCACATGATTCTTCAACTAGCTCTTCTCTCTAAACATGTTTTTTTGCAGAGAGAGTGGAAGAATGAGACTACTACTCATGTGGGGGGGATGAGGATTTTACTTCCATACTGTGAACACTGACAAACACTACAGCACATGGGATGAGAAACCATGAAAGAAGCAGTGACTTGGTGTGTGTATGGCAAAACCTACAACTTTGCAGCTTATATGTACAATATTTATGCTGTGTGTTTGTTTTATACAAAATGTGTGTCAATCAGAGTAGGAATTTCCAATCTGATTCTGTTCTCTCCAGCCCGAACTCTCTCTCTCTCTCTCTCTCTCTCTCTCTCTCTCTCTCTTACAACCTGTATTCTGGTCACATATATTTAATAACACAAAATCCCTACAATGGATACTAGAAATAGGTAAAACCCTGTCACTAGCTAAAACCTATCTTTAAGCATAATGTAAAAGTTCAATTAGTAGTACACACTAATTAGCACTCTTAGGTACAGCAATGCAAGCACAGAAGGCAAGTGCTGCTATGCAGTTGAAAACCTAGGATGAAGACGTTCACTACATTAATTTTCCGAGACTATGCCCTTCAAGCTGTCCACACTCACCCAGCCACTTCCCCCCTTCTTGGCTCCCATTCACCTGGATCATATTCATGTGCCAGCTGGTATTTTCCCTGCATTTCACATAGTGGAGATAAAGCAGCACACAATGCCCTCTGCCTATTTTTACACAAATATTCTCTAATATAAAACAAACATACATGACTGATAATTATGCTTGTCGTGACTGGTGTTGTGTGTGCCAAGAGCTATTCACAGAAACATACATTGTCCCCTAACCTCCTGCTACAGAGCTGCTTAATAATCTTGCACATTTTGTTAAAGGCAGGGTAGTTCTTTTCACAAATCTCCACTACACCAAAATATGAAAATGGCTGTGAATAACAGGTTAGTGTTCTAATTTCAAATTGTTGATGCTAACAATACTAGGATTGTCTGTTGCACTAAAAACTACCGAGAGTCTTATAGCATCTTAAATACTAACAAGTTTTATTTAACGTAAGCTTTCATTAATGACTCCCAACTTTATCTGTCATAATATATTATATTATATTTATTTATTTATTTATTTATTTATTTATTTATTTATTTATTTATTTATTTATTTATTTATTAAACTTGTATTCCACCCATCTTCCACACGGGAACTCTGGGTGGCTTACAGCAGTAAAAAAAAAAACAGATACAAACAACAAACACAAAAAGAAGTGATGAATCAAGATGGTGGCAAAACCCAGGGCAGCAGGGGGGAAAAACACCAAACAAACAGAGGGAGTCGCCAAAAGCCGCTCTAAAGAGGTAGGTCTTTAAAGCCTTCTTAAAGGCGGGCAGGGACTCCAGCAGGCGCAGCTCACTGGGGAGATGATTCCAGAGAGCAGAGCCCACCACAGAGAAGGTGCGGTCTCGCGTATGCAATTTCCGCGCCTCTCTGGGTGTGGGCAACCTCAGTGAGCGCGCCTGCACCAGCCTAGTGGGTCTGGACCCAGTTGTCCTTTGGGAGATACGCTCTGCCAAGTACTCTGGTCCCAAGCCGTGGAGGGCTTTGAAAATCAAAACCAAGACCTTGAACCTGATCCGGAGGACAATGGGGAGCCAATGCAGGTGAGCCAGGACTGGGGTGATGTGCTCGTATCTACGGGCACCCACCACCAGCCTGGCCACCGCATTTTGCACCCGTTGCAACCTCTGGACCAGGGACAAGGGCAACCCCATGTAGAGGGCATTGCAATAGTCGACCCTCGAGATCACCAGCGCCTGCACAACTGTCCTCAGGGAGGACTCATCAAGATACTGGCGGATCTGGGCGATCCTGTGGAGATGGAAAAAAGTGGCCCTGGAGACCTGGGCTTCCAGGAAGAGGGCTGAGTCCAGGACCACGCCCAGATTCCTGGCCCTGTCTGTAGGCTGGAGGAAAACACCCCCCAGCATAGGGAGGGGGCCACTGTACCCAGACAAGGGTGCCCCGAAGAACAGAACCTCCGTCTTCTCCAGATTCAGCTTGAGCCGGTTATCTCTGGTCCATTCCAGAACGGCCTCCAGACACAGATCGAGGGAGCGGACTGCCTCCTCTGCAGACGACGAAAAGGAGAGATAGAGCTGCATGTCATCAGTGTACTGATGACAGCAAACTCCAAATCTCCTGATGACCTCCCCCAGCGGCCTCATGTAAACATGATCATGTAAACATAATCAGTTTCATCAGCAATTTCCATGTTGAATATCAGATATTCAGGGCCCAGTTTCCTAACCTGGAGATGGTCAAGTATTTTCTGGAGAGGTGGCCACAGTTAATGCAATTATTTTTTGTATTTATTATATTAAATATTATACGCGCACACTATTATTTCAAATCCGGTTGGCTCACAGCAATATCAATTTAATTTGAACCAAAATTGCAGGCAAGAGTTTCTGTACCCCTTAAGATGCATTTTTCCGTTTGTGCATGCCCATCACCCTTTTCCGCTCCAAAAGAGCTGCTCTCGTTCATTCTCTCTGCTCCTCCACATCCACCTTTGGAGGATTGACATCAGCCCTTTGGACCCCAATGACTTAAAGAGAGCTCGATGAGGTGACTAAGAGATGCCCATTGGGAACAGGGAGATCCAAGATGGTGGCAGGATTGAGAAGTTGTTGCTGCTTCTGCTGCAGCAGGGACACCTCTCATTCTCTCTGAGTCTTGCACTCTTCTGGGTGCAGCGATGGAAGCGCAGGGAAGGGAGGAACGACCTGGGCAGGGAGGGAGATGCCTCCAAGGCCTGCCTGAGTCGTGGAGGAGGAAGGCAAATTGATGGAAGAGAACCAGGGAGGCTGTATCAACAGAAGGATGAATCAAGATGCCTTTAGACACCCTATGGCATAGATATTTTGAACCACAACTCCCACAGCCCTTTGTCATTAACAATACAGGCTTTGGATTCTGGGAGTTGTGGTCCAAAACTTCTGGAGTGCCAAAGGTTCACCACCACTGGACTGGGCTATTGCTAAAAGTCAGAAAGCATCTAACTCTAGCTTGCACACACTGCAAGGGGTAAGGGAGGATTTTGTTCCAAAGGGTTGCATTACTCTTGCAGCCATTTGGTTGTGGCATATCTCATCCAGTGGTTTAGTTTTAATATAGGACAGCATTAACTGGTGCTAATTAAGAAATTATCTCTCTCTCTTGGAGCTGTGTCCCTGGATTGAATTGGTAATACTGAAATGTGAAAAATTAACTTTTTTGACTAAAGGTCCTCAATACGGCTGCTATACAAGTTTTATACTCGCAGGCTTGTTTCTTGTAAGCGAGAATGCTCTATCTCGTGCAATTTCCACCCTATTTTATAATTTGCCTGCACATTTTTACTAATTATCAAATCTGCATGGTGGAGGCCATTGTTTGGACACCTCACAGCTTGTCTCCTCCTTTTCCAATTAAATCTGATCCTTTGCTGAATATGTATCATTGAATTTGTAAATGACAAAGTGTTCCCATCAAGTGCTAATAAATGCATTACACAACAAAGAGGGGGTGAAAATTAGTGATGATAAAAATTAAAGATGATAGAATTGAGTTCAAATTTACTAGTTATAACTGGGAGGTGAAATGACTGACCACCTGGAGTGACTGAAATCAAAACAAAATATCACGAAACCAGAACCAATTTGACTTAAAAATAGTCCCCTTATTTTATTTCCTTCCCAATTTTAAATGATGACTAATAGCCTCACTCTCTTTTTTTATGTGACAATTTTAAAATAAGAGCCCACCCCCATATTGTTGGGCAAATAGATAATTCTTAAAAATCCAGGCTAATCTAATTTGGGAGATGCTGTGAGCTTTGTCTCTTCTTGGATTTAAAAGGACATGAGCTGGGAGAATGTGGAATCAAGGAGATAGCCTGCCGCCAACTACAGGTACAAAGGAGGAGAGGGCTCCTTTACTTTTGTGTTGCAGAGAAGCCAATTTCACAAAACACATATTTCCCTCTCTATTTTGAGGACAGATGTTCATTCAGGATCAGAGACCACACAGTGGTTTAACTACTTTTAAAAAGAGGCCATGACTTGAATGAAAAAATGATTCTGTAACAACCCAAGGGCTTCCTTCCTCCAGTGACCAGATGAGGATTCAGCACCAACGTCCCTTTATATATGCACTTAGGCTGCACATCCCTGTGCCTTGGCACAGGAGTGAGCCACTCTGCACAGCAGGGGTAGAAGAGATGAGTTCTGACAGATGTACAGAAGGGATTAGGATTCAGAACATAGGAAGCTGACTTACATGGAAGCAGTCCATTGGCCCTCGGGAGAAGCTCTCTGAGCCTTTAACCGAACTATTTCCTAGCCCTGCTGAAGATGCTAGAGGTTGAAGCAGGAGCCCCTGACTATAGCCCAGCCCCAACACTGTAACCAAAGTTTTCTTGTCTTCGAAAAGCATTTCAGGCTGAGGAAGTGGACTGGATCCATGAAAGCTCTCACTCAAATATAGCAGTCTTGATGATAGCACAGGGCCTTTGTCTCTTTACTTTCCTTCAGTCTGCTATGCTAGCATCCCCTGCCATTTCCTATCCAAACACAACTGAGGCCTGATCCTATTTCGCCTTTTGAAAGCAAATGAGATTAGAGCGTTCAGGCTGGTACTGTGATTTGAAGAGTCAATTGCTCATGTTGTAGTCTGGGAAAACCTAGCTGATGCTGATAACGGGGTGAGTGGGTAGGGAGGAGTGTGTCCTGGGACCAAGACATAGAACAAGGAGTTAAGGAAAGGGCACGGCATCATGTTTGACCTTCTGGTGACTTTATTATCATCTCTACAATATAATGTTTTTATTGCCTGAAGGAATTCAGATTATAGTTTCACGAGAATCAATCTCAGCTATGCAGTGTATGTGTGTGGTGGGGGGGGGCACTACAAAATATGCCATACTGGCAATGTTTCTTCAGCTCTGGGTAGTAAATAATTCTTTTGATAGTCTATGAAGTACTCCCCGCCCCACCCCCATGTTACTCAGTTAAATGCAAAGGATACTCTGCCTATGGTGGCAATAAATTACTATGAACTAATGGGGGGAAAGGCAGGACTTATTCACTTGGGGAGTACCCAACTGTGCATGAGAGAATATAAAGAACTTCAAACACAAGTTGAAGAAGAGGAGAGTGCAGCAGAAGCAGCCACTGAGATTCTGCCTAAAACCCAGAGGCAAACTATGACAAGATTTTTAGAAGAACCCAAAGGTATAGGTTTACCTTTGAGCATAGATTTTTCAGGGGAACAAGTTGAATTTCAAGAATATTAAGAACCCACTTTTCATGGTATGCACAGAAAAGAGCCAACTGCTTTTATAATATTACCCAACTGCACTACATGACAATGCATACAGGATATGACCTCTCATATGAAAATCTCCCAAGATTCACACTGTTGTTCTTACAGCTGATGATAACCAAGTGTTAAATGCTTTGAAATGTGTGCAGTTTGTAGATTAAACAGTTGAGTGTTGGTACCTTCTACTCCTAATTTCCTTTGAAAATTGTCAGCCGTTCGTACCAAGTCTTTGGAAAACTCTGAGAAACCCCCTTTTGAAAAATTATCTCCTGTGTTCGGTTTGGAAGGGGTGTGTTTGTAGATTAGCATTAACAAGATGAAATCTTCTGACCCAACAAACCTTTCTCACTCAAACTCATGATGGAACAAGGAAAAAAGAGGTGAGGGGAAAGAAGAATAACAAGACCACCTCTGAATGGGGTTTTAAAGATGTGGTTTTGCCACTGTTTGTTACTGTTGGTACTGATATGAGACTAGTGTCATCTGGACAGTGGGGGGAAATGCCAATATTGTTAGCACATCACCCGGGAACTAATGCTCCCTCTGAATGAAAGTTCGGTTTTTCAAATGCAAGCAGGTTATTTAATGTGATACTATTTTTAAAGAAGTGGTTTCCCTGCGCTCTCTAAGGTGACACAGTCACATGACATTTGAGTGGTTTTTCAGGGTCACTTATAGATGAAAAATATCATCTATCCCTATATTATTTGCCTTCAGGTCAGAACTGACTTACAGGGCTTTCAAGTTGAGATATTTTAGCAGTAGTTTTACCAGTTCCATACCTCGGTGAGTTTCCATGTCTAAATGGGAATTTCAACCAAGGAGCCCTGACTCCATTACTCTCTCCACTATATCATCACCACAGGATATCATCTATCCCTATAGCTACCTGGAAAGTGTTCTCGGAAAATTCATCATATTTTAAATATAACTATAAAGAATAATGATAAAATAATAAAAAAATAGTGAATATAGTGGGTTAAATTCAAAATTAGTCCAACTTAGAGGAGACCAAATGAAATTACTGACATTGTGAAGGAGTATAGGGGTGCACCCTCAGGGAGCCATCTGACCCCAGCGCACAGGTAGCAGTCAGTCGAGAGAAAGGCGAGTTGTCTTCAGTTCAGTCTGGCTGGAGGAAGTCCCTTCAGTTGCAGGAAAGACAGTGTTTGGATCAGTGTCTGGATGAGAGACTGCTGGAGGAGGTCGGGTCAAGGAGAATAAAAGAGCAGAACTAAAAAGGCACGGGGTCACTGCCTTTCTTCGAAGAAGAGGATGTGGGGGAGAACCTGGACTCTGTAGAACAGTGTCGGCGAACCTATGGCACGGGTACCAAAGGCGGCGCTCGGAGCACTTTCTGTGGGCACCTGGCATTGTCCCTTCACAGCCACCTGTATTCAGGTTAAATCGCTGTACTGGCACTTTGTGAAAAATTAGTGGGTTCTGAACCACAGTTTGGGCACCCACTCTCTAAAAGGTTTGCCATCACTGCTGTAGAAAGTCCAGTGAAACTAACTAGAAGTAGAAGCCCAGGCAGACAAACCGTTTAGAGACTAATTTGACCCAATGACACTGGGGGGGGGGGGGAGGCAGAGGGAACTTCTGATGTAACTGCAATAAAAACTGATATGAGCCAAGGAGCTCAGCTGGAGCCCATGGAATTATTAACAGGAACCCCCTGTCTCCACTGGTTGTGGGGTGTGGAGTTACTTGTGTATAATAAGTTACATTCATATCATTTGTGTAGGACCTCTACGCAGAACTTATGCTGTATTTAGCCCAATGGCTAGACTAGGATGTTAAATTTGATGATGCACTAATGAAATTCTATTCTGATTTGATCCCACGCTGATTTTGGTACAGGCTAGAATCCAGTGGAATATTTATGCTTGCATAAGTGCAAAAGCAAGACTTAGACTTGGCCAATACCTACAACCTAACGAGTTTCTGAATTCTTATTAGTGTGCCAGTTGTGCAATCTGGCCCCCTGGGAACTCGATCAGGTACTCATTGACTATTGGTTATTTGCTATTACAACTGACATTACTGCATTTACACAGGCATAAATACTCATTTGGTTTCTAGCTGTAATTTAATATTGTTTCAATGAATGAATCAATAACTGATTATCAGCGTGCATAATTTTTAATTTTTATTTATTTATTTAATTTATTTATTTATATTACCGTACCATTTTCCCGAAGAAACTCCGGGCAGTATGCCATGTCTTACGGCTACACCTTTATAGTTTTATGACAAAAGTGTGTATCTCAGTTCTCTTCTTCTTCTTCACCACATCCATAAATGGAGCTGACCTTTTCTCTGAGCTGTCTGTCACTACTGTACCACAATATCTCTGAAGTTCCTAGTAGCAAAAAATGTTTCAATAAAAGTAAAATTTGAGGGGGGAAATGCATGAACAAGCAAACTGGCGCTGGCAAGGAGAAATAACTTGGGCTGCTTTTACACGACCCCTAAAATCCGAGGCAAAGGGCTCCCAGATGCGGAGCTTAAAATTGTTTTCCCACCAGCTGCGGACTTTAAACAAAATAAAGTATGACCATGCCCACCTAAGCATTCCCCAGTGCACTTTAGAAGTACCTGGTCTCCAGAGGTAAAAAAAATTCTGATGCGGATTGTAAAGCTGTGGATGCCGGTCTCCCCTCGCCTTCTGTTTGTTTTTTTGTCCCCGCCGCCCCTTTAAGAGACAGGAATCCCTACGGGGCTGCTCTGGACGGCAGACGGAGGTGAGCGGAGGTGAGCCTGCATTCTTTTCTCCCTTTTTTTCTCCCTCCCCTCACCGGAGACGGAGGGCGAAAGAGTGGGAACACAGGAAGAGGAACAAACCCCATGATCTCCGGTCCGAATTTAAGTTGTCAGCGGATTTTAGAGGTCGTGTAAAAACGCCCTTGGTGTTTAGCAAGTATTGTGTTTGTTTGCTACATGAAATGCTTCCTGATTAGTCACCACACATTCAAACATTGCAACTCTTTGTCTTTTTCCCCACTTAAACTTCCTCATTATACCTGAGAAGGAAATGAATGCCCCATTCTAGTCCTTGCAACAGGCTCTCTGCTTGTCCTATGGCTATCTATTACAGCAAGAAGGGAAAAATAAATACAGTGGTACCTTGTATAAAGGAATTAATTTGTTCCAAATGAAATTATGTTAAGCAAATTTTCCTTTATACAAATTTTCCATAGGGTTAGGGTTAGGGTTACAGAGTAATCTCTAATCGCCATCATTTTTATGTTGTATGGATTTGCCCCATAGACAATTCTGTTAAGCAAATTTCCCCTATCTCCAGAATTTTTTATGTTATACAGATTTTATGTTATACAAACCGTTTGTTATACGAGGGTCCACTGTACCCGGTAAATCTTGTATCATTTAGAAAATGAGGGGCAACTGGAGACCAGCAAAGAGAAGAAGAGAAAGGAAACTGTGGGGAGAAAGCCATTACATAAAAGAGAAGAGAACAAAAATGGAAATGATATTTTGGGCGACTACAATTCTCATCTCCCTTAGTCAGCATCTGCTAGCTGCAGTTGCCGTGCTACTTACACAAGAGTAACTTTTTGCAGGAGAGAGCAGGCTATGAATTTTGCTGTCTGAGGCAAAGGACCCGATGCTTTCCTCACCTAAACACATACAAGTCAACTTGGGGTGGGGTTCAGCTTAATATCCCCTCGGCCCCGGCCCCCACTTCCCACACACAAACATTTTATTTATGTAATGTAAGAACAAAAGAAGAATATGGTTTGTGAAAACAATCAAGAGGGATTATGTTCCAATAATATGCTAAGGCAAATACATCCTGGGTAGGGATGGGCATGAAATAGAAAAATTGTGTTTCATTTTGTACCCACCTCACTTACGTTTTGTTTCATTTCTTACAATTTTTTAAAAAAAATTCTTCTGAAATGAAATGCTTACAAAATGATTTGATAGGTCCCGGCCCTCCTCCTCCTCCTCCTCCTCCTCCTGGGCTCTGGCGGGGCAGCCCATCCAGGCTCTCCTTCTTCTTTGGTGGCAGTGGCAGGTGGTGGCGGCTCTTCTCCAGCCTGGGTCCTGCTCACCCTCTCTGGCCAGAACTTCTCACCATGCTTCTGAGGGGGAAGAGGGAGGGCCTGGCCTGCTCCAACGTCCCCCAATGCCGCTCATCAGTGGCAGCTCATCAGGGGACATCCGCATTGGGATTCACAGCCATCTTACAGACAAATGGAATGGCTTGTTTTAACAAACAAACAAACAGACAGACCATTTCATTTTGTCTGTAATGAAATGCTGCTTCATCATTTCATTTTGTTTTGTTTCAATTTGTTATGTTAAAAAATGATGAATCAGCATTTCGTTTTTCATTTTGTGCCCATCTGTAATCCTGGGAACATCATAGAGGAGGATTCTGAGCTGTAGTGTGTTTCTTCCTTGTCCTTGTGGAAAAGCCTATACCCAGAATTTCCTCTTCTGCATCATCAGAGGTTATTGAGGTGTATTGTTATCTGCAAACAAAATGCACTAAAACTAGGTAACTGCAGAAGTGTCACTCGTTTCTCTTTATGCCTCAGTGTCAGAAAGAAATGCAAAAGAAGAAAGATTGCCTAAGATCTCCATAGAGGGGAACTGCTCATCTAGGTATGGAATTATTATTTTTTTTTTAGACAAAACCTGTCCCAGATGGGGATCCGACATGACACAGGTAGGGGTAAAATACCCCCAACCCTCAGAATAGAGTCTGACGACATGGAGGTAAAAACCAGGTCCAGGGTATGGCTTCCTCTATGGGTGGGGCAAACAACATGCTGAGATAGATTCATGGAAGTCATGGATTCCATGAATTCCAGAGCAGCTCCAGAGAGTTCCTCCTCGGCATGCACGTTGAAGTCCCCAACCACCAAGAGGCGGGGGAACCTCAACAGGGCAGCCAAGACGAACTCCGAGATCTCTGGAAAGGATTGTGCTGGGTTGCGGGGAGCATGGTACACCAGCACAATACCGAACTTATCTCACTGGCCCACAGATAGATGAAGGCATTCAACTCTGGGACACACCAATGCCACAGATCTGCTAATATAAAGGGATTCCCTGTAGGCGATGGCCACCCCACCCCCCTGACCCTCCAACCTGCCGGCCCACTGGACCTGAAACCTGGGAGGGCACAGCAGGGAGAGGGAAGCCCCTCCCTCAGCACCCACCCAGGTCTCAGTGATACAGGCCAGGTCAGCTCGCTCATCCACAATAACATCGTGGATGATGGGGATCTTATTTTGAACTGACCTGGCATTAACCAGGAGGCAAGACAGGCCGAAGGTGCTGGCGGAGTGGCACCCAGGTACATGGCGGTGAGCAGGGGGATCAGAACGGGGGACAGGCATCAACTGCCTGACCCGAGTTCTTCTTACCTGACTAATCTCCCCACTCCAAGCATACCTCCTACAGACTGACACCACTGGAATTATAGTCCCTGCTGACATGGTGACCAGAAAAACAAAACAAAAAACAAAACAAAAAACCACAATCAAATACAATCAAGGCAATAATACAGAAGACAAATTAACAATAACAAAGTAAACACAAATCAACCATAGCAATAATAATAATAAATGGAAGCTACAAAAACAAAATAAATACATAAAATAAAATCAATAAATAAAGCATATAGAGGGCCAACTAGCCAGACATCCCAGAATGGTAAAAGAGGCGGGGGAGGGCAGGGGAGGATCTTCCAAGGTGAAAAATATAGTTGACACAAGGAACTCTCCAAGGGGGTGAAAACTCAGCAAAGAGGCCATCAGTCCAAGCACTGGAAGCTGGAATAATAGGGCAATAAAGTGGCACAGTCACAGTCCTGAATATCTTGCTTAGGGCGCGGCATGTAAGACCGGTCCCAGTCTCCAAGCAGCCACCGGCAACTCCCAGCAGATAACTTCTAAGAGTCCTCGGGCAAGGGCAAGCCCACTCTACTGGCCTAGTTGGTCCCGACCGGGCAGGCACCGCAACAGCCAAAGAGCAAAGCACCCCCTAGAGTTCTTCTGCAACAGTGCTTCTACTGATGTTGTTCCATAACTGGGGTGAAGAAAAAGTCCTTACTCCCCTGCCCCCTTGCCTTCAGGAGACCTCAGTTCTCCCACTGAACGTTCTGCAATTTCCTAAGAACTCTGTCTTTTGGTCTCTCTCCAGCTACTGTCACAATCACCCCTTGGAGTCACTCAGCAGTGCCGATCTAGTTTGATACAGGCTATCACATATGCTGGAAACTGAACTGAAACAGACTGTTCTTAAATGGACTGAAAAACAGTAGCTCCTGCCAGTGATTTGAAAAGGTGTGGATAGTCATTGAGACAGATGCTTCGTGTTTACCTGTATGTCACGCAGTAACTGGAAAATAGATTGAACCTAACTGTGTCAAAAGTGATTCAGAATGTAAGATGAATTGTTTTCTGATTGTATCATTAGTTCTAAAAAAAATATTCCATTATCTGATGGCTTATACTAGTAAAAAGAGAGCCAGTATAGTTAGTTGATTAAGTAGCATACAGTACTAGGATTCAGAAGATGTGGGATGAAATCCATGCATAGTCACTGTAAGTCAGAAGTGGCTTGATGGCATATAACACATTTCTAAGCAGCACAAGTAGCAAACAACTGTGGAAACATGTTGTGATAGCTACAACCTAGTATAATAAAGCTTATGGGGCAATGAGAATGAGAAACTCAACCAACAGGTTGAGCTTGTGCAAAATAGAAGTACGTATCACCAGTGACCTGTATGAGCTCAGACTTGTCTGTCTCTGCATCACACTGGGATGTAGAAAAGTCTCACAAGATTATCTACTGTGTCACATTTTTTTAAAAAAAACAGAGTTTAGAGACAGAAAGAAAGAGAACAGCATACCTATATAACATTATCTATTGTTGGCATTATCAATACAGGCAATAATAAGATGATCATTTATAAGCTAGTAAAATCAATGAAAGTCACTCAGTTGCCTTTTCTTTTTGTCTTTGGGTGGAGGGGGTGTCAGAAATGCAGTAAAGTGGCAGCCCTAGCAGTTTAAGGGTACGGGGATGTACGGTACTTTAATGTGATTCTCCAGGCTTGTCGTCAGAGAGAGAAGCAACTAGGCTGAGGAGGACCCAGGGAAGCCAGTAAGAGGCTAAGTCAAATTACAGAACTGGAACTTTGGAAGGAATACTGAGGGTCCAATCCCTACTGATACAGGAAATCCAACCTGGATGGGTGGCTCAGTGGATTAGGTATCTAACTGAGGAGCCAGAGGCTGGAAACCTGATTCCCCAGAGTGTCTTCTGGAAGAACCGGGCAGTATAG
The DNA here is from genome assembly GCA_023846285.1 of Phrynocephalus versicolor. NCBI lineage: Eukaryota > Metazoa > Chordata > Lepidosauria > Squamata > Agamidae > Phrynocephalus > Phrynocephalus versicolor. The sequence goes on along the minus strand of JAHTLZ010000274.1, from coordinate 2,640,099 downwards.
CCTTGGGCACACTGCACAATCCCAGGATGCCCTCAGGACTAGCAAACCACTTCTGAGTACTCTCTACCTTGAAAACACTGAAAAGGGTCTCCACAGGTCAGAATGGACTTGATGGCACATTATTAAGTGCATCCCTGAGAGATGACCAACTAACTTCTGCTTCAAAGTCTTCATTGAAGGAGAGCAAACCTCCTGCTATGGCAACCTGTTGAACAGCTCTTGCCACCAAGAGATTCTTCTTAATCTTTTGTTTAAATGTCTCTTCTCATAATCTGAATCCACTACTTTACATCCAGAGGCACAGAAAAGAAGGAAATTCCATATCCCATTTGACAGTCCTTTAGGTAGCTGAAGAGACCCATCATATATACTGTACTGTACTCTCAATTACATGCTCTTCAAGCTAAACATAACCACTTCCCTCAACTAAAGTTCAGATGGTTTGGTTTCCAGGTTGCTTAACACTTATGTTCTCCTCTTCCAGACACATTGAAGCTTGTCAATATCATTTTTAAATGCCAGAGCCCAGGAAGGACACAGTATTCCAGAGCTTTGACCAAGGCAGGATAAAATGGTACCAGTATATTCTCATTGCATCACACTGTGGAAAGTTGATAAAATATCAGTTGGCAACAGTAGAGGCCATGAAATTCACATTATAAATGAAGAAATCCCAGAATACTTTGGATTCCTCTTTGCATGGAAGAATCTTGACACAGGTATTGTGCAGACCGGGAGCATGGCATGGGCGTAACCCTTTCTCCTTTACATTTACTGTATTGCATTAGGAGAACTGTATGTACTTTTTTGGGGAGAAACTCATTAAAAGTGTTAACCAAATAATTACCGGATTTGTGGCAGTATATAGAAATTAGTAAATACAGTATAGCAGAGCCAGCCCAATTTCAAAGGCCAATATAATTGCTCAGCCAGTAGAACCCATAGAAAATTCAAATACAGTAACTCATCTCAGATCCTCCAGCATTTAACATCTACTCTGAGGCACACGTAATATGAATGTATGCACGGAATGAACCCCTCCAAATTCATTCGAGTATCACTTACATAAATATCTGCAATTAGCTCTGGTCAAGAGGGTATAAATACATTCACCCCATGCATCCATAAAACTAACAGGAATGTTGAGCTTATTAAATAAACATGCAGCTAATGTGTGAAGCTTTTGTTTCAGGGATGCAGACCCAGTATAAATATAGAACTTCTTCATCTTAAAAACCCTGAAATAAATTCATGTGTTTGGGACCCTGAGCCCTGAAGCAGCTTGGTCTACTGCCAAATATGATTTAACCTACCTTACGGTTAGGGTTCAACAAACTGCATCTCTTCCCCCCCACCCCCACCCCGCTTGGCATGGCAGGGCTGAATCACTGATTCTCCCCATGGGAAGATGTGATCATAAGCAGTCACATAATATTAGCATTCATCGCATCTATCAATGACCTCATCTACATCTAACTCCAGACTATTATTGTTAGTTTTTCTTATCTTTCTTCCCATTCTCTGCCCCCACAACAACTCTGCTAGAGTGTTAAACTGACTCCTGAATCAGCAATCCCCAGCCAATGGATCAAAGAGCTATTTTAAATAAATGAACCAGAACATTTTTAGCTGCCCAGAAAAAGCAAATCTTAATTGCCACTCTGAGAATCCAGATCTAAATTTAAAGCCAGAAGCAGACACTGAGAGATAAGCTGGTAGTTAGCGCACAAAGGAAATTGATATTTCAGAAAGGTCACTAAAGCAGTTTCTCTGTATTTGTAGCACCAGACTTTAGAAGAAACTCATGCTCAAGTCAATCCCCGACAAGGCAAGTGAATCTGCAAGTCCTTGAGGTGAGAGAACTTAATCCTGTGGCCCTCAGGTGCTCACCTTAAAAATGTTCTATCATGGGCCATCTTTAATACTTGCTTCTGACCCAAGTGAAACACCTCTATATAAATACAGTAATACCTTGGTTTACGAGTGCCCTGTTCTACGAGCATTTTGCGAGACGTGCAACAATTTTGGAACATTTTACAAGCTCATCTTGCAAAAGGAGCACTGTAGCACCGAGTGGACCTTCACCCGCTGCAGCAGTGCACCCCCTCACAGCAACACAGCCACAGCCACTGCTGCTGCACCCGGGCAGGGCACCATTGCTGCTACTGCTCAGCCCAGGCAGGGCACCATTGCTGCTGCCGCTGCACCTGGGCAAGCCATTACCGCTGCCACACGCATACCCCGTTATGACCCTTCTGCCGCAGCACACACACGGCTGACATTTCCACCACCCGCTCACACCCAGGCATGTCTGGGCATGCCCTTTCTGCTGCCACACGCATGCCACTGCTGCCTCTGTACTCAGGCGAGCCTTCCATGCCACTGCAGGCACCTTGCCGCAGCGAGAGGGTAACAGTGAAGGCAGTGTCCACAACCATGGGGCATGCGCCCATGGAATGAATTAGGTTAGTTTTAATTACGTATTTCTTATGGGATGTTTTTTCTTGATTGACAAATATTTTGGTTTACGAACTACGCTTCCGGAATGGATTATGCTCGTAAACCAAGGTACTACTGTATAATATTAAACCTCGATGAGTATGTGGGGGGAAAGAAAAGAAAACACAATGAGCAAATCTCTTAAGTTTTCTTTTCTTTTCTGTTGCTTCCCCAGGATTGGCAGTAACAACTGAAAGAAAGCAGAAAGCAACACCAAGGTAAAAAAGAGAGATTGCACCAAATACCACTTTCTTCTATCAAGTGGAAGAGGTTCTGTCATGGCATATTTATTTATTTATTTATTTATTTATTTATTTATTTATTTATTTATTTATTTAATATTTATATCCTGCCAGATTTTCCCATAAGGAAGCTCAAGGAGATTAACAGATATAAAAATTCCAAAATACAAGCACAAAGGAATAATAATCGGTTCCATAAAATGAACATAAAATGACATTGGAGATGCACACAAAGCATAGCTTGTTTTTCATGCAAAAAAGTGCATGCATTTCAGAAAAAGAAAGTGTTAAATGTTCTTGAAGAATTAGTATTGGACAGATCTCACCATTCCTCTTACAATGCTTTGGGTCTGAGTAACTTACTAGGTTGTTTTATGGTTAAAAACTGGGAGATTTCTCAAGGCCAGCCTGTGACAGATGTTTCATTCCAGTTTTGTTTTTACTATTCCAGGGACAGCATATAAGAAAAAGGAAGATCAGAACATTTGGCAACCAGCTGTTTTAATTTATATAACAACAGTATTGGGAAGCATCATTGTCTCCAAGCTGTGAAGGGGTTTTTAAAGAAACTTTAAAGCATTGTTGAGTGGCTGTGCCAAAAGCAATGCGTACAACCCAGCCAAAACTAAGTACTTTACTGCCTATCAATATGGCTAATAGGTAAATGGTATGAAGCTGGTTATCTGCACACGCAAGTCCTCGGGAGAAAATGGCTAGAACAGCCATCATACCTCAAATTCCATTTCAGAAATTATCTGTGAACATAATTTAATCTCTTCAGGTAAGGCTGTTGTGTTTCTCAGATTCTATTCCTCCATGAATTTGGATCAATTAGGGTCTTGTTTGGCTGCCATGGAAACTGTGAGTAGAACTTGTTACGTAATCCAGCCAGTTCCAGATCTGGTAGGACCATGAACAAGTTAGCTTCCTTGGGTCCTGCATGGGGTGCCCCTCCCAGTAAGTATAAGAATCCCACCCTAGGCTTACTAGGCAGCATGGGTGACCAGAAAAGCAATGATGTACAGTAGGACCTCCTTATCCACAAGACCAATGTCCACTTATTCACTTATCCATGGTCTGAAAATAAAAAGCTATTGTAAAAAAATCAGAAAAGATTTTTTTCTGTAATACATGTAATGCCTGTGAAAATATCTTTTCTATTTTTTTATCCATGGTTTTCAGTCTCCACCAGTTGTGCCTGGCTTAGAAACCATCCCCAGCGGCTATGCGGGTTCTACTGTACTGTATAATAATAATAATAATAATAATAATAATAATAATAATAATAATAATAATAATAATAATAATAATAATAATAATAATAATAAT
>JAHTLZ010000274.1:2624673-2636019 GCA_023846285.1 Phrynocephalus versicolor | reverse complement strand
ATAATAATAATAATAATAATAATAATAATAATAATAATAATAATAATTCATCCCCTGCATGCTTCCAGTTCCTTAAGCCACAATGTTTGGCTAGAGTGGCTGAAGCAGCTCATAAGGCCCAAACAGGTGCCTACAATTATTAGTACTACAAGGAATGCTAGGCAGCACCATCTTTTGTCTACAGCAATAACTTTAGAATAGTAACATCTTAGAGGCAACATGCTCAAATGTCCAGTATATGATATCACCTGCTCCTTTCAAAAGCTGACTTCTTGTGGCCCCCGGCAGATTGGCACTCTTGATCATGAGTAGAAATGGACATGAAATGAACCACACACACACACCCCAAAAAATACCACAAACCAGACAGGGTAATTGTTCATTTTGTGGGCAGTTGGGGGAACTGCACACAAAGCAAAATAAAACACCAAACTTTGTCATCATTGTTGGAAGAGGAGTTTTGCTGCTCATTGGGCTATATCTATAGGGAACACTCAAAGAACTAGACTTTCCACAATATCCTAAGCCTCCCAGGAAGCAGTGGAGCAGGGAGCAGCTCCCAGACAGCCCACTGTCCTACTCAGCTGGGTCGTGTGGCAGAGGTGAGGAGGGCCAGAGCAAAACACAGAGCTGTTTGGGGCCACCAAAGAGGGTACAGAGTGGGAAACCCATCAAGCTGAGCTACACGGAAGCCCCCCCCCCATTTTGAGATGGGTCCAAGCTGAATGAACCACAAACCAGTTCATTTTAAAACAATTAGTGTGGTTCATGGTTGCTTGACACCAATGAACCCCAAACCATCACAAACCACGATTGTGCCAATTCGTACCCACCTCTAGTCATGAGATATCCTTAGACATCCTAATGTTTGCCATCTTCTGATTTGGGCACTGGATGCACCATTCTTGGTCCCAGTTCTCCCAGAGGAAATACTATATACTTCACAGGTACTGAGCCACTTCAGACTGCTAATAGAGGCTTACATGGTAGAAGACTCCTTCATACAAAGCAGACAAATAAGCAAACAGTATGTCATGGTCATGGATCTAGCTTATCCTGAAACATTACTTTTATATGTTCATAACACATTTTTTTCTCATGGAAGCACAGATTTAGCATACGAAGCTACCCATCTGTGGTTTGAAGAGATATAGCCCTAGCACTCTTATATCAAATTGGAAGTTTGATTCCGTGACTGGGCATGATGACCCATAGGGCCCCCACCAGCTCTGCAGTTTTAAAATGATGTTTTTCATATTCATGATCATGATGGTGGTAAAAGAAGTCATGTTTTTTAGGGGTGGTAAAATGCTACCCCTCAAGACATGCATACCTTTACAGCTGCCACACCTTTATAAACAACTCAGAAACAAAACCTGTACCTAATGGCAGAAGCTTCTTCCCAATTTGCAGTTTAAGAAAATCACATATCCTTCATCTGCTAAGAATGATGTGGAAAAGAAGCCCAAACCTTGTTTGTTTCCGTCGCCCCACACAAATCAAGAGCGTGCACACTACAGTGGTACCTTGTATAAAGGAATTAATTCATTTCAAATGAAATTCTGTTAAGCAAATTTTCCTATATACAAATTTCCCATAGGAATGCATTGAAAACAGAGTAATCCCTAATTGTGACCATTTTTATGTTTTACGGATGTGCCCCATAGGCAATTCTGTTAAGCAAATTTCCCCTATCTCCTGAATTTTTTTATGTTTTACTGATTTTATGCTATATAAACCATTTGTTATATGAGGGTCCACTGTATATCTCTTCTTTTCCTGTTGCATACTGCCAGAGGCAATCAGGAATGGAAGACAAGCAGCATTTCAACCTGCCTGTCAATACCTACACTACAGTCATAGAAGGGAGTCAGTCCTATTAGAATTCCAAGAAACCTCAGAATCCCTAAGAACAATGTCTGAAAGCACACTGCTGACCTAGATAATCATAACATAAGCAACATAATCCTCAGAGTTCCTGGTCTGCCTAAGCTAGAGGACTCTTCTTATAATAAACTGACTCCCCACACTTACTCAAACCCACCATAAACCACAATGCAGCCACAGGTCAGGTATAAAAAGCCATCGTTAAGCAGACGTGTGCGAGGCCTAAGAGTTTGGGAGGCATTTCTCGTGCCTCCAAGACTACCCAGACTGCTTGGGAAAGAATTTTCTGCTCCAGCCCTTCTTTTATTTTGCTGAATCAGATCATTGTCTCTTGTAGTAAATTCAAATGTGTTGCTTGCAGAAAGCATGAGAAAACAAAACAAAATAAAACACATTTAACCATTATGCAGGCCAACATTCTTCTCAACATGCTCTGATAAAACAGTGCATAAAATATCATTTAAACCTTCACTTCAAAGTTCCATTGCCAGCTTTCAGTCTTCTCCAAATCCCAATACATATGCAAATCCTTTTGTTATTAATAATCAGAATGATAGTGAAGCCTCAGAGCTTACCGTTGATTGTACACATGCATGGTCATCTTTATGTACATGTGAACAGAAGAGAAATACCTAAGAAATAACTCTGTGAGGGAGGTTACAGCAGTAGATACTGTTCCGTCCAAAAGCCCGCCTACAGAGCTGTATATCAGGGCATGATTTCAACATGGAATAAATAACCCAACATTTCAGTCTTTACCCTACAATTTCAAATTTTATTTATTTATTTATTTTCAAATTTTATATACTGCCTTGCTTCCTCGAAGGGAACTCTAGGCAGTTTACAGAATAAAATAACAACAAAAATTAAAAGACCAGGCAGAGCAAACACTAAAATACAAAAACAAACCTCAGGTTTCCCCAAACATCTCCCTAAAGAGCCAAGTTTTTAGAGCTCTTCAGAAGGCAGGCAAGGTGGGCATAAGGCAAAGCTCAGCCAGGATGGAATTCCAGAGAGCAGGACCAACTACCGAGAAATCCCGATTGCGCACACAAGCCCTACGGGCCTCTCTGGGGGTGGTGGCCCTAAGGGCAAGGCTTGAGATGCCCTAGTGGGTCAGGCAATGGATGATCTGCGAGAGATGTGCTCTGCCAGATATTTAGGTCCCAAGCCGCAGAGGACAACGAATGCAAGTGAGCCAGGATGAGGGTGATGAGTGTGTATCTGCCCACACAAACTGCCATCCTAGCCGCTGCATTCTGTACCCAATGCAATCTCTGAATCAGGGTCAAGGGCAACCGCACATAGAGTGCATTGCAATAGTCAATCCTGGAGGTCAATTAGCACATGCATGACTGTCCTCAGGAAGTCCTCGGGCGAATCTGGGCAATCAGCTGAAGCCGATAGAAGGGTTGTCACCTGGGCTTCCAGGGACACAGCCAGTTCCAAAATAATGCCCAGACCCCTCACTCTTTCAGCCAGCTGGAGGGCAGATCCACACAAGCTGCGGAGAGGGCCACTGTATCCATTGGAGGACCCCCGCCCCCCCCCAAAAAAAACACAAACAAAAAAAACAGAACCTTGGTCTTCTCAGGCCTCCACTGCAGAGGTGGAAAAAGAAAGAGCTGTATGTCATCAGCGTACTGATGACAGCAGACTCCAGAGCTCCTGATGACCTCATCCAGCAGCTTCATATAGATCAGGCATGTCCCTCCAAATGTTTTGGACCAGAACTCCCACAGACATTTGTTATTGGCAGTCTAAGCTTAGAATTCTAGGAGTTGTGGTCAAAAACATTAGGAGGGCCAAAGTTTGGATATGCCTGATATAGATGTGGAAAAGCATGGAGGAGATCACTGACCCCTGGGGAACCCCACAAGTGAGGATCCAAGGATCTGACAGCCTAACTCCCTGGATCCCCCCACCCCCCAAAGGAAGGACCGGAGCCAGGCAAAGGCCAAAACTCCAATCCCCACCCCAGAGAGTCTGTCCAGGAGGACATTGTGGTCAATGGTATCAAAAGCTGCCGAAAGATTGAGGAGGACCATCAAGGTAGAGCAACCCTTGTCAGCCCCCCTCAAGAGGTCATCCAAATAAAATAAAACATGTGGACGGCTAAATCCAGGATAACCATTCCACAACGGAAAATCACAGCAGTGCTATTGACACTTTTGAAGAGTTGTCTCATGTGAAAACATAAAATAGGAGCCCATGGCTGTGGTGGAGAGAACATTACAGACCATGAATTAAAAGCTTAAAATAATATTATCACCATTCATAAAATGCATTTTATTAAACATAATACCTTGAGTTATCATGTTGATTTACTAAGCTGATCAACACAATCTTGTTGATTAGCCTAATAAATTTCACCTGAGTTAGACCATTGAATCAATGGGAATTTAGTAGCCATCTATTCTAAATGTTCCATTGATATAAATGGGCCTACTCTAACTGTGATTTATTATGCCAAAGTAAGTTAGAGTCAGAGTAAGACCATTTGAATGATCTTCCATAGAATTTGTGGAAGAGTTTGACAAATCACAGTCAGTTCAACAGACCTACTCTAAGTGAATGTGCTACATAGTAACCCCATGCCTATCGTGGGGGATAGGGACCCGACCAGACTCTCAATAATTGAAAATCCATAATATGCGGATAGAGGGTCGGGTCGGGACTGGGGGGCCATTGGAGGCCCCAAAAGTGCTTCTCACCAAACCAGAAGTTACTTCCGGAAAACTGGAAGGTACCTCTGGATCGCTAGAAAGCACTTTGGGGGCCTCCAAGGGCCTTTCTGGGCATGTCAGAGGACTCAAAAGTCACTTGTGGTTTGCCAAAAAGCATTTCTGAGTCCTCCAACATGCTCAGAAAGTCCCTCAGAGGCCCAAAAGGTGCTTTCTAGCAATTGTGAGTTCACTTCTGGTTTTCTGGAAGTCACTTCCAGTTTGGCAAGAAGTACTTTTGTTTCAGTTCAAGGCCTAGGGTAAGTACAGGAGGCCTGAAACAGGCCTTTCCAGCTCACCCCAGGGGGCCTTTTTCATATACTGCGGTCCCACGATATACCACCAATCATTTTTTATTTATCATGTGACAAATGTCATCTTCCTTTTAAAGAATGGCAACTTATTTTAAGAATGGGAACAATTTAAGAATGGGTTGGCGATAACTGAATAAGGTAGGGTGCTTACACAACAAAAGGCTCATCGGGAAGATCAACCCAAAGTGTGCCTTACTCAAGACTTGCTCTTATTGAGGGTGGATTTTCATGAACACAGAATGTACTGTCACATGTCCTTGAAGAGGTCTTGACTGGTGTTATTGTATGCTATCAAGTTGTTTCTGACTTATTACAGCTATATGAATTAATGACCACTAAAATATAATACAGTAATCCTCCACCTATCACAGGGGTTAGGGACCCAACCCAACCTGCAATAATGGAAAATCCATGATATACAGATGCTGGGTTGGGTCAGGACTAGGTGGGCCTATCTGGGGGTTCCTACACTTACCTGAGGCCTGATGCTGCCCCAAACTGGCCTCCAACAGGCTTCCCAGGCTTGTTGGAAGCCCCAAAAGTGGTTTCCGGTGATCCGGAAGTGACTTCCAGTTTGCTGGAAACCGCTTCTGAGGCCTCCGACAGGTCCAGGAACCATGTTGGAGGCCCATTTGGGGCAGCGCCAGGCCTCAGGTAAGTGCAGGCGGCCTCAAACAGGCCCAAGCAGCTTACCCCAGGGAGCCATCCCAGTGCAATATACTGCGGTCCCACGATTTACTGGGACCTCAGTATATGAACCGCGAAATGGTGGGGGACCACGGTATCATTAACAGCCCTGTTCATGTCTTGCAAGTTAAAGGCTGTGGCTTCCTGTATTGAACCAATTATTCTCATGTTAGGTCTTTTCTTTCTCCTACTGCCTCCCATGTTGCCTATCACTGCTGTATTTCCCACTGAGTCTTTCTTTTTTGTTATATGACCAAAATATACTATTATTATTTTAATTTACAACCAAACCAAGGTAACAGCAATTATTTAACAATTTCAATTTCTTCGTGGAAAGAAATAGCTAGATGGGCAGTATATAAATCAAATAAATAAATAAATTCATTGCTGAAATTAAAGGTATGTAATTATTCTGTTGTCATTCTTTTTGGCTTCTTAATTTGAACTGTACTAATAATCCTTTTGCTGTTTTCCTCTTTTAGGTCCAGGAGTAGTCGTCTCAAGTTATTTTTGTTCTCTACCAGTAGTGTCATCTGATGTTACTGAAGTTTCTGCCACCAATTTTCACTCCTCCTTCATCTCTTCTCCACACACATCAACAGACAGAGAGACAGAAGATACTTTTGTCTAAAAACATTACAAATTGGAAACTCTTCCACCGCTCCATATTCTGTCCTACATGTATCTTCTTGTCTAGAGTGGATGAAATGGGAAGATGCTGGGGCAGCACCATACTTTATTTTATCTCACTCTTCCTGGAAATGGTTTAATTGCTAAAACAGGCTCAAAGGCAGCTATTTTCTTATCTCTTGAACTTTCATTGGATCCTGTACAATGCTACTTGCTGGAAATATGAAGATTCTGGGCCAGCAACCTTTCAAGATTTCCAATACTTTACTGTACAGCTTACAAAAAGTTTCAAGCCTTCAAGTTTACAGTGTGCTGCTAATTAAGCCGAAGGTTAGAAGGTTGTTTACTATGCTCTAGTAGCTCCTTTGGTGTTTTCTCTTCAAGTGCACATCCCTCATAAAGGTCAGTGCAATATGGCAAGGAGGGTCAGTTTTTATTATGGACAGCTCCATTTTAATTTTGTTTTGCTTGCTTTGTTTTATTATAGGTTGATGGAACTGCAATCTGAAAAGAACTTGGTCTCCTCAAAGGATTCCCACAGCTAAGTCAATTATGATTGCTGTCTTACTGCAGACATTTTTTGAATTTCTCTTTTATCTTATTTGTCCTTATCCTGTATACTTGAGCATACATATTGTTCTTGGCAGGAAGAAATGGGTGGCAATTATGTCCTGGTGCCACCCACAGACGGCAACAACACAAGATTAAAAGTCCAGCGAGTATCTCTATCATTCCTGAACTAGAGATGTGAAAGCCTTGGAAAAAAATGGAAAAATTCGGAGGAAGAAACTTTTTTTCTGGTCCCCCCCCCCCCAAAAAAAAAATATTGGAAATATTGAAAAAAGAAAAAGAAAAAAATGATTATGGAAAGTTTTATTTTAGCATGATGAATAAAATATTTTAAATATTTCAAATAATTTCCAAATCATTTATTTTAAAAAATGAATAATATTAGATAATTCTATTTTCTGTGCACTGAAGACAAGCAAGTCCTAGGTTACAAACTGAACTCTCCAATGCAAGAACAAGATGCATTTCTCCCTTTAGGAGGTGCTGCTATTGTCACAACAAAAATGATTCTGATTAAATTTCATGCCCGTTCACTGAAACTTAGTCCTACTCCCTTCTATATATTTCCCCCCTCTTCAATTCTTTTTATGAGAATGAGATTTTTATTTTATTTTTACTTAATACTGTGGAGAGGAAATATGAATAATTGTTAATTCTGGATTTTCAAACATTGTTTTGCAGGGTTCCACATAAACTAGTAAACAGTTCAGGAGATCGTTACTCCATTTGTTACAATTATAAATAAATATTATTCAAAAAGTAAATTTATTTATAATAATTGTTTAGATACACTATATTTTAATATGCTAGTTGTGATGATTTTATGCCAAGTCAAATTGTCCATATTCATATTTTATGTTCCTAAAGTAACAGAATGACTTTCAAGCTGTAAAGTTGTTGTTGTTTTGCTAATGTAGCATTTTTTTTCAATTTGTCCAAAAATTTCCGCCCCCCCCCCCCCCCCCAAAAAAAACATTTTCCCCCACACTTCAAAATTTTTGGACATTTTACATCTTTATACTGAACTCAAAGGAATCCAAAATAAATGATTTTATGTTCAGCAGTTGTGATCCCTCTGCTTCTGCCTTTCCAACATAAAAGCCTGCAATTCATTCTAATGTCTGTAAGCAGTATCTACCATGTGCTCAACATGAAGGAAGCAACCTGGGCCTCTTGACCCACTACAAGAAACTCTACAAGATGTAAACTTCAGAGACAGACTCTACTGACACAATGGCAAAACAATGCCTGGCAGTTACAAAGACGACAAACATCTACGGCATTGGGGGGATATTAATGATAAACTATTTTTGACTTCAGATCACTTCGTCATCATATTATATATCTTATGATATCTTTTGTCAAAACATTTCCAGAGTTATACAGTGACCTCCCACCCATCGCAGGTGTTAGGGACCTCTCCTGAACTATGATAAATGAAAATCTGCGATATGTGGATACAGGTCAGGTCGGGCCTGGGGCACCTACCTGGGGGCCCTTGTACTTACCCCCAGCCTGGTGCCACCCTGAATGGGCCTGCAAGGGTCTTCCCGGGCCTTCTGGAAGCCCCACAAGGGCCTCTCTGTGAACCAGAAGTAACTTCCAGATTGCTGAAAATCATTTCTGAGGCCTCCATCAGGCCTAGAAATGCCCTAGGAGGCCTCAGAAATTATTTTCAGTGAACCGGAAGTGACTTCAGGTAAACCGAAAGTCACTTCTGGTTCACAGGGAAGCCATTTGGGGGCCTCCATAAGGCCCGGGAAGGCCCTTACAGACCTGTTTGGGGCAGCACCAGTCCTGGGGTAAGTACGGGAGGCCTGAAACAGGCCTTCCCCCCTTACACCAGGGGGGCTTTTTTCATATACTGCGGTCCTGTGATATGGTGAGACCACAGTATATGAAACCACAAATAGGCGGGGGACCACTGTATATCAATGCCAGATCTGTGTTGAGTAATGACTGACTACCAGGATTAGCTAATCAGATAGAAGACTCCCTTGGGGAATTTAGTTATGATCCCAAACCAAGTGACTTTAGAAAAATCTCCATTCTCAGATGGAGCGGCTAGTATAGGAGAAGCATATTCTGAACATTTTGTTGATTCAATGTCATGCATTGAAAACCCTAACGTTACCCATATCCAACCATTTCCTACACCAGCCAATGAGTGCAATATGGCCTCCGGGGGAGTAGGGGGGTGGCACACTCAAAGGGGGCCATAGACTGGAAAAAGTCTTTCCTACCCCATCTTATAAGGATTGTTATGTGACTTATACAGTCCTGATCTGGTCTTATACAGTCCTTCTTTCAGATTGTGTTTAAGGCCATGACCCCCTCCCCCAAAAGGCTGAGAATGACTGGGACATGCTTCCATGCCACAGGTTTAAGTCAGCAAGTTTTTTTGCAGCTAATGTGCTATCTACTTAAATTTAGTGCAAGAAACACATCAATTAAAAAAAATATACATTCTGGATAAACTGCAAAGTTGGGTGCACTTAGAAAGTCTACTGGTTGAGAAGCAAGCAACCTTTAACTATAGCACATTGACTCTTGAGCAATGCTTCTTTTTTGAAATACTGGCACAGTGGTCCCCCACCATTTCACGGTTCATTTCGTGGTTCATTTCATAGTTCATTTAGCGGTCCTGGTATATCACGGGATCGCAGCATATTAAAGGCACAGCTCCGTCGGGTAAGCTGCTTCGGCCGGTTTGAGGCATCCTGCACTTACTTACCTCAGCCCTGGCGCTGCCCAGAATGGGCCTCCGATGAGCTACCTGGGCCTGTCGGAGGCCCTAGAAGTGGTTTTGGGTGAACTGGAAGTCACTTCTGGATTGCCCAAAACCACTTCTGTGGCCTCCGACAGGCCTGGGAAGTCTGTTGGAGGCCTATTCGGAGCAGTGTCAGGCCTCAGGTAAGTGTAGGAGGCCCCAGAGAGCCCGCACCCAGTCCTGACCCAACCCAGCATCTGCATTTCACTGATTTTCAATTATCGTGGGTCAGGTCGGGTCCCTAGCCCCCGCAATAGGCAGGGGATTACTGTACTTTATAAAGAAATACTGTATAAACTTCCACTGTACCATTCCCTCTATTCTGCTTCTGTAGATTTTCGGACAGCCTTTGATTATATTTCTCTGCCTGATCTGTGATATTAACTGGCTGTCCTGAAAAGAGATCATAGGCTGTGAAGAAACAATATTGCGAATCCTGAAACCTCAATCCCTGAGTATCATATACAGTATTAAACTTGAAACACTAAGAAGGGGCTGCTTTTATCCCCCTCCAATAAGTGTTTAAAGGTGGGGATTTTTTCCCTGCTTGTCTGAAAAACAGGGGCATTTCCATTTTACTGTATGTAGCTGATCATATTTTGTATCATGAACACCGAGTGTATGAGCAGACTTCAGAGCTTCAGGCTCATTCTTTGCTAAGGAACTCCCACAAGTTAATTATTAAAATCTATAACTAAAATTATGGTACACCAAAGGACAGGCAGAATTATCGATGGCAACTGGACAATTGATGACTGGTGCAAGTTAATTTGTGTTAAGTACCTAAGTATAGCATTTAATATTAAACTCTAATCCATTTATTAGAAAACTGAGGCATTAGCAGATAATGTAACAGTTAATATCATTTTCGCTGTGCAGCTAGACCAGTGACAGGCTAGTGATGCCACTTGATCAGACTCAACTAATATTCCAGCTACTATACAATGTCAGAGTAGGGCACATTCATATATCACAGCTTTAGATTCAGAACAACTCAACTTTATGACAAGAGCTCTAATGGGTCCTCGATCTAGCACCAAGGCTGTCCTTCACGTGGAAACAACCTGCTGTTCTGTGGGAACTTTGCTGGAATTTTTCCAACGTCACATGGCGCGTGTAATTTGAGTGACTAGGATGGACTTTTCTGGGCTGAAGTGACTATCAATCTATCTAGCACTGACCAATCATCCCCTCCCACCTCTGAATTCAAAGAGAGTCCTGCCTGTCTACTGAGTGTTTATTACCTTCTCTTTAATCTTTTGCAAGCAAAATTGTTTTGTTGTCTGCTGATCTGTCCACAAATGTAAGTGATGAAACCTTTTTATTACTTCTTGGACAAATGTTTCATAGTGGATTATTGAGACCTTAAGCGCAAGTTAGTGAGAACGGGGTGCACTATGTGGGGAATTTGAAGCTATTATCCTCTGGAGATTTCTGTTGCAAAAAGGAATTTTAACCAGAAATTAAAAACTTGGTAACAAACTTTAGTCCAGGATGCAAGTGTATGTCACTGACTCAAAATAATTTTCAAACAGACCTCCTCTCCCTTCAACTGGTATCTGATGATATGATACCAGAGTTCTGGACTAACAAAAATGCTGAAATTTCTGAACAGGGGAAGTTTAAGTTGCGTGTTTGACTAAAACCTATGTGAGCCAACTTGAGTCCTTTTTAAGGAGAGAGGCAAGATAAAAATATTTGAAAGAAAGAAAGAAAGAAAGAAAGAAAGAAAGAAAGAAAGAAAGAAAGAAAGAAAGAAAGAAAG
>JAHTLZ010000274.1:2604191-2624663 GCA_023846285.1 Phrynocephalus versicolor | reverse complement strand
AAGAAAGAAAGAAAGAAAGAAAGAAAGAAAGAAAGAAAGAAAGAAAGGCTACCAGAGGGCTTGCTGAGAAGTCATGAGTTACATAATTGATATTTATTATCAATTTATCATGCTAGCTTGACACACAAGGCTAAATGTATTGTAATAGAGTGTCTAAAACTTACTCTCCACCTCCCTGGAATTTGTCACCATATCTGGTTCTCATTAGCCCATATAGCTTTCTGATTAGACGCAGACTCAATACTCTGCAGTTAATAGAAGTTAAAGGATGATAAAGTAGCCAACCAAACATTAAAAGATATCACCCTGCCAGCTGCCAGAACATATAGGTCTTTATTCATTTCTTCTTGCAGAGCCCATTATATCTTGACTTAAGAACTCAGTCTCTTGAACCCTTATTCACTAGTGCTGAAAATATTTACAGTAGACACGGGCACGGAGCGGCGAAATTGTCGTTTCTGTTTTCTGTTTTCGTTTCCGTTACGTAACGGAAACGGTAACGATAATTACACCGCTCCAGCTCGAACCCGATCCGAAAAAAGAAAAATTGGGTCAGGTTTTTCGTTGTCGTTAATGGCATTGCGGCGATCGCGCGATGCCATTGCCAAGCAGCACAGAAAAAAAGTTTTAAAAAGTAAAAAAAATAAAACCCGACTCCCGGCCAAAAAAGCAGGTGAAAATATGCCTGCCTGAGGACACCTACCAGGGGGGTGGTTTCTGGGGGGGGGGGGTCCCCGGCCTCCCCCCCTCTCCTGTCCTGGGCTGCTTGCACCAGGCTGGGGGGGTCATCCTCGTCGTCTCCATGCCATGCGGTGGGGGGGATCCAAAATGGCGACCGCAATATTTATTTTTAAATCGTGGTCCAAAAACCCAACAAAGCACAACAGAAACATGTGAAAATTAGGTATTTTAAATGCCTGAATTTTTATAGTAGCAGCAGTGGGTTTTTTATAGCATTTTATTTTATTTTTTATTTTTTTAGACTTCCCCATGTGGGCTGGGCATGGGATGGGACCATGCAATTTTTTTGAACCATTCCACCAATGGCATGGCCAGGTTTTGACTGACACTTCTGGATGTGCCAGAGGGCATAAAAAGCCGAGGCACATTCCAGAAGTCACAGTCTGCTCTTGGATGTGGTTGAGGGTGGAGGAGGGCTGTGTGGCTGGCTGCTGCTGGCTATTCGAATTTGGAGGGAGGCTGGAGGCTTTAGATTTAAGTTAAGCAGGCAGGGAGAGAATTGAATTTAGAAAATAATTTCTTTGATTCCCTGCAGCTTTGTCTGCTGAAGGGAATAGCACTTTATTCTTTATTTCTTCTCTGGCAGTTTGGGAGGATTTTTTTATGATATTCGATAAAGGGGGAGGTTCGACTGGGAGTGGGAGGTGTGGATTTATTTTAAATATATATTATATACTACCATTTATTTTCTATTTTCCCAACATCAATTTGCTTCCACACACACACATTTGGGGTTCAAGCCAAGAACAGAACCTCTATCCTAAGTGATATCCTAACTGCCCACTCACCCGCCCGCCCACTCGCCCACCCGCGCCTCCCCCCTGCCGCTGTCACCGCCTGCCCATGGCCCCCGCCCCCGCCGCCCACCCGCACCTCCCTCCTGCCACCGCCCCCCGCCTAGGCCGCAGAAACACCTAGCGTTGGCCCTGATTGCGGGACGTCCCAATGCTCTGGGAAGTCAAATCGCGCTAAATCACGGTGGAAACGACAAATGAAACGACAAATTTTTGAAAAATTTTGCGACAAACGGAAACGACCCGAAACGGACCCGTTCCGACAAACGAAAACTGGAAACGTCATTTTTTCTGGTCGTGACCATGTCTAATTTACAGATAAAGATGGCTTCTATTCACTTTGGTGCTAATATGTTTTTAGATCTGTTGTATTTTAATAATTCAATTCAATTCAATTAAATATGCTCAAAATGTTCACAATCTCTTATGCACTGCTTCACTATTGTTTCATTATCTGTTCTCATTCTTTGTTTTTTGGTAATCATGCAAAATAACTGCTTGACTAATAAAGTGAAGGTGAACCACTATTTACTGGGGCAATAAAATTGTGATACAATCATTTCGTTCAGAATAATCTACAGGTTTTTCTTGATTCGCAAAGTCAAATACTTTATTATTATCTATAAATGTTTGATTTATCTTCTGAAATGATTTGTTACTTTCTACTCACTGACATATATTTCCAATACAGTCTCAAGTGCATCTTCCTATTTTGCATCCAACTTCAAGATCAGGTATTCTACATTCCTTACATAGAAAAAGTGTTGCAGAATTTTAAAATCACTTCATTTGCATGGGAAATTAAAAATAGGATTACTCCATTTTCAATGCATTCCTATGGGAATTTGTATAAAGGAAAATTTGCTTAACATAATTTCATTTGGAACGAATGAATTCCTTTATACAAGGTACCACTGTATTGTACATTTCCAGCTTGTGGGCTTTTCATGGAAAGTTTATACATATACCTTAATACAAGTAACTGCAACTCACTGACAAGGTGCTGCGACACATCTCAGTTGCATAACTGGTCATACATCCAAATGTGTATGCAAGCACATTGTCAATTAGCTGCATCAAGTTATGCAACTTACATGAAGACCAGTAGCATTCTGGTGGTAGTTGACCTGCCATCATCCCTCACTATTAGAGATGGGCATGAAACGCCAAAATGGTGTTTCATTTCGTTATTCGTTTCTCCACCCACTGGCAACAGGGAACGAAAAATGAAATGAAACAAAATGGAAATTTCCATTTCGTTTCATTTTTCATTGAAGGGTTGGTTTGTTATTCATGTCATTAGCTAACAAAACAAATAACGAATAACAAAACAAATTAAATAATCATTTTGTGCCCATCTCCACTCACTATTTCACTCATCGTTCATGAGGAATTAATAGTTTGTTGGATTCAACCTCAATTGGATAATCAACAAGATATTCTTCATTGTGATCAAAAAAGCATTGAAAGTATGTAAGCCAGATTTGTAGGAATAGGTATGTAGCATTCTCTCCCAACCCCCTTCCTTCCTTCTTTCTTCATTCTGGGAGTACCATCTGCTATACCTTCACCTAAATTCTGATCCCTGGCAAAAAAAAAAAAAATATAGGCTGGAAGATTTCATGATCTCTAGGACAGACCGAGAACTCTAACCTAGCTACCTGTTAAAAAAGGAAGTTGCCCTGGCACTTATACACAGAGGACAGGGGAAAGCGTCCAGTTTGAACTGATTTTCTACAGAAAGCAGTAACAACAGGCATGTCAGGAGAGGAAGCAAAGGTGCTGCCTCTCAAACTCAACTTAAATCAAATAAATTGTTTCAATGGAGGATGTATGTAGATCAAACTATGAGGGATTACAAAACAATCCATTACAATCCAAATTTTAAAGCTTTTAAGCCTGCTGATTTTTTAAAAATATTCCTCTTATTAACTTGTTAGCTGCCCCGGGTAGTGCATTTTTACTTCATGGGCAGAACAGATCTCAATTTCTTTTTGCCCAAGACCTCAGAGATCCATGCTAAGTTAGAGAAGACACAGCTCAGCTAAATGTGCTGGTGATCTTAATGGTAAAAGTTACGGTACTTGTTATGCTTACATACCACCTACAAATCTCATAACCTTATACTACTAGTTCATTTCTCTAGCACTGGAAGCTTGACAGGAGTAGAAGGAAATGTATGAATCTATAGAGACAGTGAATAATTCATTGTTACTCAAGTTTCAAAACGTCATATATAAACCAGTTGGTGCCCATTTATTCCCCTGTGGCATGTATGCTATGAAAAATGAAACAGCCCTTTCCCAAAACTATGAAGGTGTGTGTACTACAGAAACATCTAGATAATAGTATCATAAAAACTGAATATTCATCCTCGTTCCACCTCTTGCTAAACTCTGGAAAGTGAGAAATACAAGTGTCTATCAAGCAATCCCAAAGTGATTTTCAAGATTCCACCTCAGGTGAAGTGTCTCTGGAATATCAAGGCAAGCAGGAATTGGTTCAATTCCAAAAATTACACCTTCGGGGCCACAAGAAGTATGAATGCTCCCAAGGTTCATTGCAACAGCAGCAATAGCTGCAACAAAAAAAAAATCACTTTAACTCAATAATTCATGGCCGATATATTTCAGAGAAAAATAGTGCACAGAAAACAATGTAGAGACTTTACAATGTGAACAGCTAAATGCTGTGTAACTGAAAAAGTAATAAGTGGGAGAAAGGTGAAAATTTAGCAAAATGTGTCAATAAATGTCTTAGACAAAAGGCGTAAATAAATGTGTTTATTAGGGGAAAGCAGCAAAAGTATATACATTTCTATGCAGAAACAAGAACATCCTAAAAACTGCTGAGAACCAAACGTCAGAAGAAAATGGAGCCAGAGTTAGGAAAAGGAAAACCAAATCAAGATTGAGAGGTTTTCATGTCTTGAGCGTCGGCTATGAGAGGTTTGCCTCTTTCAAGCACCAAATCACTTGTTAGGGTGGCCTGACTAGGAAGGTGAATCTCTCCTTAGAAAAATGGATAAGATTTGAGTTACCATATACAGTACTATTATGTTTCTGTCAGAATTGACAATGTGAGGAATTTCACAGAAAGCAAACAGTTATCAGGGTGCAAACATTTTCAGGGTGTTTACAAAATATCCCCCAATTAACCCCCTTTGTTTTTAACCCTTAAGCATATTTTCTGTTTGGATATAATGACCTCTTTGTTTCGAAATATAGTATTTTGCCAAGAACCCACATTACAATGTGTAAACCAATATTTGACTTTTATACCACAGCCATCTAACCCAAGGGCTACTCTGTGTGTTTAATATCTAAATATCTTTTATATTCCTCCTCTTCCTGACAGAAAACTAATAATATTTATTTTTATTTTATTTTGAATATATTTACCCCACCTTTCTCTTTGGAAAAGGACCCAAGGTAGCTTACAATAATGAGAGACAATATACAGTCTATCTCTGTGTGCCAAGAATACTGAGACGTTTTGCTCTTTGAGGAAACTCTCTAGTAGTCCTCCCTGTACAACAAACACCTAATCCTTCTGACTTGACAAGCCTCTGGT
Source organism: Phrynocephalus versicolor (assembly GCA_023846285.1). Classification (NCBI taxonomy): domain Eukaryota; kingdom Metazoa; phylum Chordata; class Lepidosauria; order Squamata; family Agamidae; genus Phrynocephalus; species Phrynocephalus versicolor. Next base: position 2,619,555 of record JAHTLZ010000274.1, on the reverse strand, counting down.
TGTTGTAGTAGAAAATAAACCATATTTTTATTATAGCAAAGCAGATATTGTTAACACCTATTAGATTTGGGTAATACAATTCTAACCATGGGGATTATTGGATTATTTTATAACATCTGATGGTCTTGATGCCTCTTTTACAGTCTCTTGAGCCAGACAAATGTAACTGCGTGTCCTCTCTTGACTTCAAATGCCTATGAAGCAGACTCAAAAAATCACTACATTGACTGAATTAGTACAATTGTTGAAGGGCAAGATGCTTGATCCATTTAGTGGTCGGATGATTTATTTTGCCATCAGGATCACTGTGTGCCTTTGTCTTCTATTGACCCCTTTCTCATCACATAAATAGATCTTTTGTCTACTGTAAGCATCAGATGGACCATGTGATGGTGTTGTCTAGTTTACTGCTCCTACAACCACCCAGAAATAACAGCTTTCGGGAGTTTTGTCTCAGACATGAAAGTGAATACTGTATAAAGTTTAACGTGCTCTCTCTCTCTCTCTCTCTCTCTCTCTCTCTCTCTCTCTCTCTCTCACACACACACACACACACACACACACACACACACACAGATGTATTTTCAGTATTAAAAAAGAATTCCTGTCTGGGATTGTTTACAATGAGTAAGTTCTTAGAATCATTTGCTATGGCCAAAGTCATTCCCCTATAATGAATAAAGGAGAAGTCAATCAACAGCTATTCTCTACAATTGTACACACACAAAGGCAGTGTAGAAACAACCCTAAAACCTGTCTGCTCAAGACAAACCACAGGAGACATCTATCACCTTCACGTCTTGCTTATGCACACCACAACTTACAACCAGTCAACAGAGGAGACAAAGCTGAATGTAGCAGCCGAGATTTTTATGGTCCACAAAGACAGTTCTTGTGTTCACATGATTCCAAAGCAAACTACTCGAGATGCATCCCAGCTCAAGTTATTCTCTTCTGAATCACACTGATTTTTATAGGAAAAGGAAGCATAGGTCTAAGAGTTTGGACATTTTCAGAAAATTACTTTCTGAAGGAAATTCATCCATAGCATTTATTTCAGTGTTTGATTAAGCAACCTTTATTTGCTATCACTTATTATTATGCTGCTCATTTTTGGTACTTTCTGGTACTGTCTCTGGAGGGCAAAACATTGTATCTTGAGAATGGCATAAAAACTGAAAAATGCTCCTAAAATGCCTTAAAAGGCCACTGCCAAAAGTGGCATTAAGAAATCTCAGCTCTTTTCATAAAAACTGCAAGTATAATTTTTGCTGAAACTCAGAATACCATGCATTTTGTTGTGTATAAATTAAGCAGACAAGAACAGCACACAGCACAACTGCACCATCTGCAGAAAAGCAAATTAGAAAACTGGAGTAGCCCCTTGGTAATTTTGATAAAAATGGCCACAAACAAAAGAGAAATTAATTCATTGCATTTCAAAATTCATGCACAGACAAATGCCTACTTAATCATGAGGACATATCAAATAAAGAAGAGGGCCTGGTGTGTTTCACTGCCATTGGTTGCTAACTATGGTTGCTGTTCCTCTACCCATATTTTCTCACTCTTCCTGTTACAACTGAGTTAAGTTGCATCGGCCCTTGGAACCCTTCAAGGACCACAGTATGCCCCCCCCCAATCCACATCCTCAGGTTAGGCAGTTTTGCAGTGCCAGCAGAAGAAAACAAATCGTTCCTTTAAAAAGAAAAAGAAAAAGAAACCACCTTGGCAGTAAGACAGCAAAACACAGCATTATGCCTTTGCAACACAATGCACAGTCACTGGAAGCCTATTTCCCGGAGCTCTATTCAGCTAGAAAATGAAGTGTGTTCTCCCCCTTTAATTTTTTTTTTGTCTCTTTCTCCATCAAACTCCATGGTGTTGGTGCCAGGGGTCATGGAAATGGTCCCTGTGTAGCTCATAAGGCCCACAGAAATCCTGTTCAGACCCTATGCTCATGTGGTAGTTAAAATTAGAGGCACATTTTCCCCAAGACTCAGAGCCACCAAAAGAATAAGGAAGGAAGGAAGGAAGGAAGGAAGGAAGGAAAGAAGGAAGGAAGGAAGGAAGGAAGGAAAGAAAGAAAAGAAATTGATGCAGAAATAATGAAAACAATATGGTGACATCAGGCAAGTGTTACAGCGTGGGTTGCCAGCACCCAGGAAAAGGCGAGTATTGCATCGCCTAATCCATGGACTACTTAGTTAGAAACGTTACCCCCGAACACGAATGTCTTGCAGAAAAGCAACTGAAGAAAGGAAGGATGCTTTATGGAAACAGAAATCTCTCTGCAGAGGTCAACTTGGCCCAGGCCTCAGCCTCCCTTTGTCTTCCCCGCCGAGACAGTGCAGTTTGAGAAAACAGACTTGTGTTCTCATTTGTGCTGGGGAAGAGCACACCCCACCCCAAGTCTTCCCTGGAGCTGAATAAAGACAGGAGGAGGCACAACAGCATGCAGTGCCAGGAGCAGGACATCATGTGAACCACCGGCAGTGGCTAATGCACCACTCAGGGTGGATAAAAATCAATGATTAAAAAAATAAAATCTGATTTTTAATTTAAAACAGATTCTTTTTTATTTTACATCAGTTTTTTAAAAAAATTTAAATGCTTTTTGAGGGAAAAATCTGTGTAAAGATCATGTTCTAGTTAAGATACGTAATAGTCCAAAGGTTATTTATCATGAAATTAGTTTTTAATTATGTAACATAAGGCTGTTTAACTCCGTTCACAATGCCATGTTCTCCTAGAGGTTTCTGATTATTAGGGACAATTTTTCTATCTAGAAGATATTATCAAGATGCTTGGTTTTGCTATTTTCAAAACTGTACATTTGGGTCTGCAGTGATAACATGCCTCCTTCATAGAAAAAAAATGTTATAAAATAAACATCAGAATTGAGGAAAAGACCTTAATCCCATTGTTCCTCTGCAAATCTATGTACACAGAACCAACCCCCTTACTTCTTAAGTGCTACATTTCAAGAAGTTCAATGAATAGAAGGTTGTATTCTCAAAGGCTTTCACAGCCAGGATCCGATAGTTGTTGTGAGTTTTTCATGCTGTTTGGCCGTGTTCTGGAAGTTTTTCTTCCTGATGTTTCAACAGACTCTGTGGCTGGAATCTTCAGAGGGCAAGAAGCTAAGGGAACTAGGAGTTCTGTCTGTGCTCTGGGTTATAAAGTGAGTGAGACTGGGTTTTTTTAAGTTGAGGAAACTTGTCCTATGCAGGATGTGAGAGTAAGGTTCAAGCTTTGAGTTTATCTTCAATTCTTCATTCTGCCCTCTGCCTCATAGATATCCTAAAACCATCATCTCTGTAAATTATGTCCTGAAAGCATCATCTCTGTGTTTCTGCAAAGAACCCCCACCTCTGCAGACATGGGTTTCTAAATTGAATGGCAACAGGATGTGTCCAAACCACAAAAAGTGTATAGCAAATGTCAAACCGCATGCTAAGACATCTCAGATCTTAAAATATCTTGTTTGCACCTTTGTATCTAGCTTTTGAAACTCACTGTTAACACAGAGAGAACAATACATTATGGAATTAATGACGTTTAATCTTGCTAATGCAGATGGGAAAGTATCACTGATCTTTAAGTTTGGTTGTGTTATGGAAAGTGAACATATATGTAATGAAGTCATATGCTTTCCACTGCGGCAAAATGTAACCAATCCTGAGTTTGTTATTTTCTGTTTCTGTATGCTGAAGAGTATTTAAGACTGGACATTCCATACAGGAAGTTGTCCCTGCATTCAGGCACCCCTTGTGCACAAGGTATTCAGAAAGGATCCTCTGGAAATAAAACTACATTCCCAGGAGTCCGGTTTGTCTGTTGTCCATTTTATAGTGATTCTCATTGAGGATCAGCCACATTCAAATGTGTGGTGACAAGGAAAATAGGTGTTAGTCATTGTATTGTGATGAAGGGATTAAGAAGTTTCAATGCAATCAGGTGTAGTAAAGATCCTAGATGGGTGTTATTAGCTGTTCTGTTGTGTGAATTGATCACCTTTGTGGCTGTGTGGGGAATCATTGTGCTTTGACCTTTTGAACTTTACAGCTTTTAGTACTGGAAGCCAACCTAGTTCCCTGAGCTCCTTGCCCTCTGAAGATTCTGGCCACAGAGTCTGGCGAAACGTCAGGAAAAACTTCCAGAACATGGCCAAACAGCCTGAAAAACTCACAAATACTATTGAATAGAAGGTTGTTTGGAATGGAATTGCTCTACACAAGGAGTAAATTTTGAGGAGGGTGGGGCAAGCAGTAAAATGAAAGTGAAAGTTTTTGAGCACAATACTCCACCTCTTGAGGTCTTTATGTGTATAGCAGCCTGGGGTTGCTATACGCTCTCTTCTTTGAGGAGGAAAAACACAGCAATGTAATGGGAGCAGGCAGTAAAAGAGGCCCAGTTTGGGAATACAATTGTACCTCTACTTAAGAGTGGCTCTACTTAAGAGCAATTCAACTTAAGAGCGGTATTTTAGAAGAGGTATTTTAACTGCCACCTTACGAATTTTAGATGTGGTCTGCTCTACTTACAAATGTTTTTTCCCTAATTTGTTAATGTTTTTATTTTTTTTTCATTTTTTTAAGATACGGTACCTCTACTTAATAGTTGTTTGACTTAAGAGTGTGCATTCAGAATGGATTAAATTCATAAGTAGAGGTAACACTGTATCTAGAGTCTGTCAGTCTAATTTTTTTAAAGATATTTTAACCATGTTGTTGTTGTTCAGTCGTTCAGTCATGTCCGACTCTTCGTGACCCCATGGACCAGAGCTCGCCAGGCCTTCCTATCTTCCACTGCCTCCCAGAGTTTGGTCAAATCCATATTGGTTGCATCAATGACACCGTCCAACCATCTCATTCTCTGCCGTCCTCTTTCCCTTTTGCCTTCAATCTTTCCCAACATCAGGGACTTTTCCAAGGACTCCTCTCTCCTCATGAGGTGGCCAAAGTACTGGAGCCTCAGCTTCAAAATCTGTCCTTCCAGTGAACATCTGCTTCTTCTTTCAAAATAAACTGCCTCAAAAAAAAATTGTGCTCCCACGAGCTGCCTTTTTTTTTAAAAAAAAGCGACCACACCCTCCTTTAGCGAGTTTTCCAAGTACCAACCCCGGAGGTGGGGAAAATTTACCTCAGTTTGAATGTGGCGGAAGCAAACGTCAATGGAGACTCTAAAATCCCCTTATGCTTTGAGTAGTCTGGCTTGACGTCCCACCAACTACCATCAGAATTAGCTCCATCCAGAGACCTGTTCCTTTAAAGTCTAAAAAGTCTTTGATTCCTCAAGAAGAGAGTAGAAAGAATATTCAGAAAGAATATCTGCCCTGTTCTCCCCCGCCCCTCTGCCAAAGTTCATTTTCCAAAAGTATCATAAAGAGTTGAAATAGAGTCCAACACACATTGCCACCATCATGTCTACTTGAAGCGTTATTAGTGGATCTAGTCCAGCAGTCTCCAGTTAGCAAGGACTATCTATTTCTTGGTACCCACTTCCTGTACACTACCATTCCTAATTTGTTTTTATTCTGCAGTTACAATAAATTATTGCTCTTATGGTCACTTTTTTCTGGTGTCACTCCTATTCTCAGTAACTTTGCATACATGTGGGTGCAAACATGAACATTAACTGTAAGTAACTATATTGTACACAGACACACGGTGCAGCTAATGAAGTATACAACTCTTTATCAATGGATAGCTCTATGTGTGTATGCACTTGCAAAGAGTACAGTGAGTATTCTATGTTAAAAAGAATCTATCTGCTACTCATTAGAGAGCTAGGTGAAGTATATATGAAGATGTGGATGATTCTGGAAGGAAAGCCATAATGTGGTACCTAAATGAATACATTCTTATTCACTTGATTCAGTTTACTTCCTGGTAAGCATACACTGGGCTGCAGGTTATTCTGCAATGTGAAACACACACACACACACACACACACACACACACAGAGAGAGAGAGAGAGAGAGAGAGAGAGAGAGACTTGTGGCACTCACACCTCAACCATCTAACAGATTTATTATGTCATATGTTGATGACAGCCCATTTCACCAGATGTATTTTTCTAAATTGGACTCCAGTCCACATAAGTTTATTCTACAATAAATTCATTAATTTTTAAGGTGCCACATGACTCTCTGTCAAAACTATATAGATAGCCATATACACATATTACTCTAAGTTTTTTTTTAATAATGTAATAAATCAGAAAAACATTTTATTTAAAACCAGTATCTTAAAAATTAAGGGCAGTACTGCCTAAAGTTAAATAATTTTAAGTTTCATGTAGTTAAATAAATCTATATCTTCAACTTAAATTGGTGGAATTTAGAAGATATTAGAACTGGTACTTGGATCAGTAGCTTCTCCATCTGCCTGAGGAGAATTTGATTTCCACTGTGCCTCCTTGACAGGGGATGGACTTGAAGGTCCCTAGGGTCAGTTCTAGGATTATTATTATTATTATTATTATTATTATTATTATTATTATTATTATTATTATTATTATTATTATTATTATTATTATTATTGTTGCAGGATGGCATCCAGGGTCCACCCTAGGCAATATCTTGCTCAGGCTCAGGTCCGAACATTTTAAATGGGGCTCAGTTCTGAGCATTTTATAAGAATAAGATAAAAATATAAAAGATATTTAAAATGACTTATAAAATCATTTAAAAAATAAAAACAAATAAACCAACATTTATTTAAAACTTTAATTAAAATAAAATAAAACTCCCTGCCGTAAAACCAGAAAAAATTGCAAAATATTTCTAAAAATTTTAAAACATTAACATTCAAAAAGGTTACAGATTGATTTGTATCCTTTCCAAAAAATAATATGAGGTTATTTTTAAGTTTGTTTTGGGAATCTGAAATTTTGTACACATACGGCAGTTGATTTTAACCTTTTACATTCTTACAGCAGTAATGTGCAAATTTGTTATGTAAGGTCACTGGAATTGGGTACCTTAGACATTATAGAAAAATATTTTTCGATAAGTTAAAATTGCAGTCCTACACATTTTTAGCTGGGAGAAAGTCCTGCTTGATTCAATATGGGTTACTTACATGTACAAGTTTCTAATTTTCATTAGAAAATAGCATGACATTGTTAAACTTAACTTTTAAAAGTCTGAATGGAAGAACACGCAAACCAATTATGAAGGTATTCAGATTGTGATGAGCAGTTATTGTAAAAGAATGTGACTTCTAGGTGGCAAAGATCACTAGAAATATTTCTACTTTAGATTTGTTAAAAAGAAGTCAAAACAGTGCATATTCTGCATATGAATTGTTTTCAGGCCAAATCAAACTCTGTGAAACTTCTCCTTTCATTTAAGACTATGTACATTTACTCAAAAGTAAGTTGCATTGTTTTTAATGGAAGAGCCTCCATTTCCCATGGGCCAAGAAAGGCATTTAACAACTAACTGAGAAATATTATGTTCATCCCGATATATGAAGGATGTTACAGTATTACCTTATCATATTATTTACTTAACATTTTCCATAGCTTTTCCATTTTCCATATATTACATGGATCTCTATTACGAAGAGGAGGCAGTTAAGCTAATGTTTCCAGTTTTTCTTATATGTACAATCCTTGCTGAACGGAGAGTTCTAATGTACATAAGTTTGAAAGTGCTTGTCAAAAACTTAATCAAGGTGTACCTGCTTGAAAGAACTAGAGATGATTGTTTGATAAATTATTATAAAATTATCTTTCCCTTCCTTGACAATTTTTAGGCCTAGTGTATAAGGTGGATACATCCAAATCAGCGAATCTATATTTGTTATTTTCCATTTTCTTATTTAGAAAGATGTCAGATCAAAAATATGTTTCCCTGTTCACTTTTTAAATGCTGTAGTGTGAAAGCAAATTGATAGGGTGCTTTCATTCTCAGTGCTTCAAAGTTGTGCATATTTTCTCTTCCAACTTTGATAATTTTATCATTTCAAATGCCTCATGGTGATAAGGGGAACTGGCTGAATTAATAATAATAATAATAATAATAATAATAATAATAATAATAATAATAATAATAATAATAATAATAATAATAATAATAATAATAATAATAATAAAACAAAAACAACTTTATTTTTATACCACCTTTCTCCCCAAAGGGTTCCAATTTTTTTACGTTTCACATTAGAAAGAATTAGGAAGATTGATTGATTGATCAACAGATATTCAAAATCACTACTGGTAATGCCTAAAAACTTTATAATTCAGACCTATGAGATACAAAAATGTTTGACAAGATTACATTCTACATACAGTATTTAATCTTGGCATTCTGCTTAGTTCTCTTCCCCATCTGCAGGACAGTATGTTTGTTAACTGTACTATACATGTAAAATGTAATTTTATAATATATAGCTATAACTTATATATATTATCACCATTGTAATATAAATTATTAATGGAAATTGTAAACCTTCTACAAAATGGAAGAGATTGAGGGAAAACACTTCACTGGTCTACCCAATTCTTCATTTTCAGACTAACCTCACTGGCAGTAATGTGTGATTTGTTTCCAGTGATTTAATTTACTACAGTACACTAAAAATGAACAAAGCAACTCAGCACATTCATACTTTTTCTCCTTCCATGAAATCTATGTCCTGATCTACCCATGTTTACTCACAATTGTTTCATCAAAATCTGTAAATTTATACTGATTTTGATGAAATCTATTCCAGGAAAGCTTGCTTAGAAATCATGCCTTCCTTACATCTGTCATTTTAAAAACATCAGGGGGAAAGAATCCTCTTCTGGAAAAAACACATTTTAACCGAGCCTGGCACTTTTTCATCCCAATCGTATTGAAATGTGAAACATTAAACTGAAAAAAAGATAAAATCTTCCCATTCAGAAAGGGGCTTCATAGTAAGAAAAAGAAAGCATTCTATTTAGCATCCTGTTCATATATCGTTAATGCCATAACTTTGGCTAATTTAAGCCAGACCCTCTGGGAACTGGGATTCTTGTTTACCTGAATAGATTCCTTGGTGAGGTAATGGCATTCCAAAGAGACCAGAAGGCCACATTTGACCTGCTTCTAGCATGGCCTGGGTTTGAATATCCATAATTACATCTAACTAGGTCAGCAGGGTAATTCAACTACTTTCCTTCTAGAAACTACAGACTTCTCCAGAACCTAAAACATTAATATTTCTGTATATAAAACACCTGGGAACACTGAAAAGAAAAGATTCGGATTTGGCAAATGATGTCATACAATGATTTGTGGGTTCTCCTTCCCCACCCACCCGGCCTCTTTATTGGTGGCCCAACCAGGCTGGCAGCCAGGGTCCACCCTAGGCAATATCGTGCTGACAGATGGAACCTTCTCTTTCATACAATGTCCACAAACTCAACCTTCTTCCTAATTACTAAGAGACACTCTGCCTTCAGCTGATCTTGAAACAACAGATTCTCGACTGAGCAATGAAATGCACTAATGCAGTATTAAACTAATTCTGGAGTCGATCACAGCAAAAGATTCTCTACAGCTTATTGTAAAAACTGGGTGGACTTTTTCAAAAAACAGGAGTGTATCAACTTCCAAGTGTCAAAATATTTGCTGGGAAGATGAACGAGGCAAAAAGGGAAAATGCTTCTCCACAAATTGGTAAAAATGACCAAAATCAGTCTGACACTTAATATTAAATAGCTACTACATCAATGTATAAAATGAAACAGATTTAACCTACAGTGAGAAGCTAGTCTTTGCCTGAAGAATACTCATATAAAAATGAGTCTAAACATCAACCCTATTAAAATTCAGGTAAACATTCTGCAACATGCCACACCATGCACTAGGAATGAGATTTATGCTGCAAAAGCACCAGCAACCTAGTGCAAAAAGTTGTCTATGAGCAGAAATACTTTTGAACATTTGAAAGGCAGCTTGAAATCCCCCTGTTCAACCCTTAATTTAAAAGCGTGTTCTGTGATCTTAAAAACCACCACATCCTTGAAAGATCAATAAAGTACTATGAAATGCATTTCTTACCTTTCCTGTCACGGCTGGACAATAACTGCATTAACTGGTACCTGAAAAATCTACTTCTGCAGTTCGTCCCTGCAAGAAATACACAAACACACACACATCAGTTTGAAAGGAACCCTGCCTTGACATTACAACAGAAAATGTAACAAGACAAACAGTCATGTATCATTCACAAAGCTTTTAAAACAAACAAACAAATATGTAGATTCAAATTTTAAAAACTAAAAAATCCTCCAGTAAACAGTCCTGAAAATATTTTCCTATCTATTTCTCAATTATATCTTTAGTCCCAAAACATATGTACTGTATATGAATCTTGTATAATTGCAACCTTTACCGACGCCAGAAAATAACTTACTCACAGTGGCCTTCTTTGCAGCTACAGTAACAAAGCTTCAGTACCAATAACAGTTTAATATCAGTATTACAAATGGCCTAAAACCATGAGGGACAGTTGAGGAAGGTGTGTGTGTATGTTGAGGTGGGCACGGAGCTGCATACTATACTATCTAAAAGTTGCAGAGAAAACATAAGTGGAGGGAACAAGTAGCCACTTCTCAAAACCGTCAGAAATCTTACATTCCCGGGATTCATTACAGTTAATGTCAGATAACAGTAGCGCCAGGACTGAGGAAGAGCAATCACATTGTTCTTTGCCCTTCCTAACTTACCTTGTATATCAAAAACAGGCTTGTGGAACTAAGGCTGTTTGGAAATCGCAAATCTTTTGTCCACAGTAGCCTGCCTCACTTGGTTTCGACTTTTTTCCGTTTTGCTGCCATCTGCCGGCAAGCAGCCTCTCCTACACTTCATGATTGTAGTGCATAAAATTGGATTACACAACGCTCATACAGGACTAATATGGGTGTCGCCTGTTCCTTCGCCGCCGACCCCCCCCCCACACCCGCCGCCATTCCCTGTTTTCATGGCCAACCAATCAGACACTATTACAGTTCCAGGTCATATATTTTCAAATACAGCAGAATGGATACAGAGGTCAGCATATGACTTCTCCTGGCTTGGCTTCAGCAGCTGCTCTGTGTGGAAAAGCAGCATTTGCAAAATGCATTAGGCTTCTTCATTTCCAATTCAGGCTGCTAGGATTTTAAAACGATGAGGCGTTAGTCAAAGCTGCCTTCTGAGGTTTCCATTCCATGCATATTACAAACAGATTCGTAAGAGTTGCTGGGCCTTGTGGGAGAGAAAGCCAGACCGGGGAAAGACAATAGAAATCTGTTTTAAGGTACCCGGAGGTGCTTGTAAGCAGAATTTTTGGTTATTTCTTGCTGCCTCCAGTTAGCAGGCTTGGCACGTTTTATGTCGTAGCCTGTAAAACTTCTTTGGCTGTCAGGTACATGGCAATGGCGTTAATGTTTCTAACCCATCATGGGACCCCATGCACCTTTGAAACCACTTTTAACACTCTTACAACTATTGCCTGTCTCTGCTAAAAGTCGCAGTATAAGAAAGAATGGTGTGTTCATGGTTATACAGTCGTTATCTCAAGGGACTGAATGCTGGGTTGTACAGGCACATTCCTCACCTGTTTCTCCAATAAGAACAACTAAGCAGCCTTTAAGAACATAAGAAGAGCCATGCTGGATCAGACCAAAGGCACATCTAGTCCAGCTTCCTGTATCTCACAGTGGCCCTTCTACGTGTTCAGAATGCACTACCTTGCCATGCACTACAGTCTTTAAGCAGCCTTGCAAAGAAGACCCATGAGATCTCCATGTTGCAGGAGGCTCCTCTGCAGAGGGCCTGGAATTACTGCTGAGATAAGGGGTTGCTAATGCTGCATTTGCCAGCAAAGATAAGAGGGAAACCAAACCCTGCATCATTCTAAGGTCAGGGTCAAACTGGGCAGATAGCTCACCATCAGAGCAGAAATCAACATTCAAGGAACAAGCCGTCTTTTGTGTCTTAAGGCAATCAGGCGTCCAATGAAAGAAGGTGCTTACAGCCTGAAAGCTAATCATAAAATAAAGGAAGCTGGTTTGCAAATTGTGGGGAGGGGAGGAAAGCTCCTGTCACACGTATCCATGTTTCTGCAGTGAAGGAATTCCCTCCCAGTGGCTGGTATCTATAATACATATTTGGTCACTCCAGTCACTCCCAAACACAGACTGATACCCCCATTCTGTGCCCCCCCCACTTCCCTTCCTTTTCTCTTCCCTTCCCCTTTTCAGTGCATTGCTTTCTCATTTCATTTAATTTTTTTTCTTTTTCCTTTCAGCATCCACCTTTTGCACAATGGTGCAAAAGCAATAATGAATGATTAAAAAAAGAGAGAATTAAAAAGAAGGCAGGACAGAAAAACCAAACAGGAGTGACCACTAAGGCATGATGTGTTAGAGAATGACCAGGAGAAACACGTCCATAAGGAAACATCATCAAATGACTCACAGGGATCAAGTGCACAGATCAGCACATTTCGACACTATATTGTGGTCCACTCAGACAGATTGCGCAGAGTAAATCAGATTCAAGTGCAACAAAACTGCATCACCACCTGGACATGGGGTAAAGAACAGACAAACCATGGAAACCAAATTTTGGTGGAGTTTTTGCTTCTTCTTTGACTTTGTGAACCTGAGATGCAACCTTATGCGGCGTAGACACTAGGATGCTAGAAAGTTGAAAAAATCCTCAGTGTGGATAAGCTCTTAAGATGTACTCAGATATTCAGTTCTCATCTTCAAAGTTGTTCTAAATTGCACCCACTGTGGGATGGTGCCTACTGAGCTTGTTAATCATAAGGTGTGGGGTGATCTCACCACTTACCAGAGCTACCATGCATAGGGAGACATGCTCATGCAAGGTTCCATTCATTACTTCTCTTGCCTATGTATATTGGACACAGTCTCCAAGGCCCGCTTTCGTATTGCCTGCTTACCTGGCACACACTCAACCATTCTAGCAATCGCCAGGGTGGTTATGTCACCAACATGCTCAGAGTTTGTTATTGGAGTTAATTCTATTGTTTTCACTTTGGAATTTCAGTGTCTGCCTGCCTGCCTGCCTGCCTGTGTTTTCACCCATCTTTACCAGGCTTCAGCTTCCACCATGCACAACTGAATTCAAACCTGCAACTGAGTCTTTCATTCAGTGTGTCTGAGGAATTAGTTTGATCCACAAAAGCTCACTGTGGAACAAATCAACCAAGCTTTAATATACAGTACCACAGTCCCCTTACTTTTCCTTTTTTTAAACTTTCTGTTTGGATTTTATTACACATGCCAAAAGAAAGAAGCTTAAGTAGTTCCCCGAGCTTACCTCTTTTTAAGGTCTCCAGACCAATTCACTCACAGTTATCTTTCATCTGCCTCAACAGGCACTTATCTGATTCAACAGATTTGCTTAGAGACTGGTATAACAATAAAATGTTTCCTTTTACTCACAGTTCTTATATACCCACCTTGGGTCCTTTTAAGGAGAAAGGCATGGTAAAAATATTTTAAATAAATAATAATTATATGAACAAACATATTTTGTAGACATGATAACTTGTTACATTATTTAGTTTAGCTGCTTAAATTCCTTCATTATTAATTAACTGACTGGTTACATTGCTGGCAGAACGCTTCACTATAATTTTTCACTTCTGACTCCACAACTCACCTTCTCACAGAACCCTGACTGGAACCTTGACTGGGGGGAAAAAAAACCAGGAAAAAAATCTGAGGCAGAGAGGGAAGATTTGGCTGCTACTGAGTTGACTGACAGTAACCCCCTTCCAGAACAGTCCCTTCCAGCTAAAACCTCCTTAAAGGCAGCGCATGAGGGTGTAATATATCCAACAGTCCCCACTTAACAGTGTACACACGCAGCCTCTGTACTATTTTTCATAAGGTCTTGTATCTGTGGACCGAGTGACTCTGGTGGGAAAAAATGTGCTGTGACACATGAAACATTTTATTCATGATATGATCAGTGAGGGTTAAACATGACAAGGATATCAGTTCCCAAATCCACTCATCCGAAGAAGAAGAAAAAGGGAGGGCAATGAAATGTACAGCAATGATTCCTGCACATCTGTGTGGTAGTGATGCGACATTAAATGGAAAAATACATACCTGCCTTACATCCCCATGATCTGCGTGGCAAAATCCACTTTTGGAGGTCTGCCTGTTCAACAGGAATGTTGGTGGCAGCAGCAAAAAGATTTCTTTTTCCCCCAGTTTTGGGATATACACAGATGAAACACAGTGAGAAGAAGCCACACACCCCTGAAATTTTAAGTAAATGAGTCTTCTTGACTCAGTGGCAATCTGCTACTGACAACAGTTAGATTTTAACCAGGTGTGCCTCTGTAGTACATATTTCTACTCTCTGCCATATTATGATTACAGTAGATCTGCTCACTCTGAATTGTTATGATGTTATTTTGAAGAAGGAAATATCTGGCAGCCTTTAAAAAGTTATGGTGGCAAGCCTTCTCTAGCAGTATGGACTTCCCAATATTGTCCTGTTATGTCACCTGTTCAGAGTAAGGTGAATTTCTACCACTATTTCCAAAACATCCCACAGGTCACACCACAGTGTAGCAACTAGGGATGACTCATTTGTTTAATATCCTATATCTGGAGAATATATTTCCCTCTGAAGTTTAGCTGATATGCTGGTTTGTAAGAAATCAGATATTATTGCAGCCTGAAAACCGTAGCTTTTGATGAATGGTGCATTGATCTTATGTCTCTCTTGATACTGTGTTGGTCTGCATGTTCATGCAGCATCCTCTATAAAATACTCAGCAATAAAAAGAATAAGCCTTAAAATAGGACTGCATGGCTTGTGCGTGTTGTTTGCAGAACTGCCCTGAAACAGGAGAATCACATTAAAGCAAAGTGTTCTGCTTATATACCACCCCATACCACTTCATGTAGTCTCTGGGCGGTTTACAGTTTTAATTACAGTAACGCAGGCAGTAGACCTACTTTTGTGGCAGAAATGTAAGTAGCCTGCATGTATGAAGTTACACATGGATTTTCCAACCAAACATCAGGTCCACACAAGCCCACTGATGGCTGTCAAGAGTTTCCTGTGCTGAGCAGCTGGAGAGATGCTGATGCCTTTAGGTCCAACTGTACGATCCACTAGAGGACAAGGGAAATCAATGGCTCTGTGCTCAGGAAATGATTAATTGGACCTACTGCACAGATGTGAAATCCTATTCCACTTCATAGTTTATTGCAGTTTCATCTTGACATGTAGTAACTGCATCAGCTTGTACCATTGTTACAGACACCATTCTTTTAGGTTTCTAGTTAATTCCTAGTTAAGGGATATGTAGGTGCATAGCAATTTGTCTCTTTAAAACAAATG
>JAHTLZ010000274.1:2558230-2604181 GCA_023846285.1 Phrynocephalus versicolor | reverse complement strand
ATAATAATAATAATAATAATAATAATAATAATAATAATAATAAATAATTCATCCCCTGCATGCTTCCAGTTCCTTAAGCCACGATGTTTGGCTAGAGTGGCTGAAGCAGCTCATAAGGCCCAAACAGGTGCCTACAATTATTAGTACTACAAGGAATGCTAGGCAGCACCATCTTTTGTCTACAGCAATAACTTTAGAATAGTAACATCTTAGAGGCACCATGCTCAAATGTCCAGTATATGATATCACCTGCTCCTTTCAAAAGCTGACTTCTTGTGGCCCCCGGCAGATTGGCACTCTTGATCATGAGTAGAAATGGGCATGAAATGAACCACACACACACACCCAAAAAATACCACAAACCAGACAGGGTAATTGTTCATTTTGTGGGCAGTTGAGGGAACTGCACACAAAGCAAAATAAAACACCAAACTTTGTCATCATTGTTGGAAGAGGAGTTTTGCTGCTCATTGGGCTATATCTATAGGGAACACTCAAAGAACTAGACTTTCCACAATATCCTAAGCCTCCCAGGAAGCAGTGGAGCAGGGAGCAGCTCCCAGACAGCCCACTGTCCTACTCAGCTGGGTCCTGTGGCAGAGGTGAGGAGGCCCAGAGCAAAACACAGAGGTGTTTGGGGCCACCAAAGAGGGTACAGAGTGGGAAACCCATCAAGCTGAGCTACACGGAAGCCCCCCCCCTTCATTTTGAGATGGGTCCAAGCTGAATGAACCACAAACCAGTTCATTTTAAAACAATTAGTGTGGTTCATGGTTGCTTGACACCAATGAACCCCAAACCATCACAAACCACAATTGTGCCAATTCGTACCCACCTCTAGTCATGAGATATCCTTAGACATCCTAATATGTGCCATCTTCTGATTTGGGCACTGGATGCACCATTCTTGGTCCCAGTTCTCCCAGAGGAAATACTATATACTTCACAGGTACTGAGCCACTTCAGACTGCTAATAGAGGCTTACATGGTAGAAAGCTCCTTCATACAAAGCAGACAAATAAGCAAACAGTATGTCATGGTCATGGATCTAGCTTATCCTGAAACATTACTTTTATATGTTCATAACACATTTTTTTCTCATGGAAGCACAGATTTAGCATACAAAGCTACCCATCTGTGGTTTGAAGAGATATAGCCCTAGCACTCTTATATCAAATTGGAAGTTTGATTCCGTGACTGGGCATGATGACCCATAGGGCTCCCGCCAGCTCTGCAGTTTTAAAATGATGTTTTTCATATTCATGATCATGATTGTGGTAAAAGAAGTCATGTTTTTTAGGGGTGGTAAAATGCTACCCCTCAAGACATGCATACCTTTACAGCTGCCACACCTTTATAAACAACTCAGAAACAAATCCTGTACCTAATGGCAGAAGCTTCTTCCCAATTTGCAGTTTAAGAAAATCACATACCCTTCATCTGCTAAGAATGATGTGGAAAAGAAGCCCAAACCTTGTTTGTTTCCGTCGCCCCACACAAATCAAGAGCGTGCACACTACAGTGGTACCTTGTATAAAGGAATTAATTCATTTCAAATGAAATTCTGTTAAGCAAATTTTCCTATATACAAATTTCCCATAGGAATGCATTGAAAACAGAGTAATCCCTAATTGTGACCATTTTTATGTTTTACGGATGCAACATTTCATTTAGTTATAGGCATGGGACCCTATGTTAATAATAATAATAATAATAATAATAATAATAATAATAATAATAATAATAATAATAATAATAATAATAATAATAATAATAATAATAATAATAATAATAATAATAATAAACAAAGCAGAGCTGTAAGCAGTGAAATGGGTTTTTTTGGGGGGGGCGGCGGCATGGAAGCACCGGTGTTGTTGCTGTGGATATATCCTATGTGGAAGCATTGGGTCTCATACATGTCCCCATGGGTTCCCATTGTGGTCCTGTGGATTGTGTGTGTGTTGCATTGTTACAGTCATGACCGACTCTTCGTGACCCCATGTCTGGAGTGGTTTGTTAGTTCCTACTCCAGGTGCCTACAGTATCTGGTATTCCCTGGTGGTCGCTCATCCAAGTACTAGCCAGGCCAGACCCTGCTTAGCTTCCAAAATCAGGCAAGATCAAATGTGCTTAGGCCACTGTCCTGCAGAATAAGTATAGCCTAATCCAGCATACATTGTGACCTCACTCCCCCGCCCACTTCAGTAGCTTTGCTTCAAAAAGCTGACATCAAGCTGAAGGCTCAACCATAATGACATCAACCACTTAAATAATGGGCAAAATAAATATTGGCAGAAGCTATTAATATTGAATGCAAGCTAATGTATCTCAATCGGAGCGCTCGCCCTTTTAGCTTTTTGATTAATAACTGGCCAAACGTTACTACTGTCGACATGCTGGGTGTAAAATGAAATAAAGATATCTAATTTGTTTTGCTGAAATCCATAAGGCTGAATGAATCCATTAAAAAAATTATTGTTACTGGAAATAAGTGGCTTTTACACTCACTTAAACATGGCACAGAGACAGAAGCATATGATAAGCAGAAAAATTGCTATTGCTAGAACCATTAATATTTTAAAAACCACTGCAGATATGGGTGGGGATGGGGGGGGTGAGGGAGTGCAGATGCATGAATTGAAGACAAAATGTCTTTTATTCTCTCTGTAATAGCACACCGCCAGAGTTCTGAACTAGAAGGAATGCCGTGTTTTTCATTTTAACGGCGGTTCCCAGTGGTTTATGGCTCTGTGATGAGCATAAGTTTTACAGGCAAGTCAACAACTCCACTTCCAGGCATCTCTCATTAAAGTCTTCTTGCTAAGACCTTACAGGTGGCCTGTCAAGTCATTTTATTCATGCATTATACTTTTAGTGGCATGCTTAAAAAATTCAAAAGTGCAAATGTCAAGAGTAAATGTGGCACATAGCTTTCTGAAAACCTGTATGAGAAGATTACTTGTCAGAAAACGTGACTGACTGTGATTCCTTAACCCAGATATACCACTGTATAAAGTGGGAAACAACCCAACAGTAAACGTTGATGGTCTCAAAGAATCAAGTTTTTTTTTTTTAAGAAAATAAGTCATAATTTGACTGAAGATCCACTAGCGGGGCCCAGGTTGGCCTCCCAAGGGAGGGCATTCCACTACTTGGGATCAGCCAATGGGAAGGCTTCTCTTGTCTCCCCAGACAACCTGCCTGTGAAGGTGGCAGGACAGAGAGAAGGTCAGCCTGTAAAAGGAAGACTTGAAGGCCTATGGAAAAGAGTGTGAAGCAGAACAATTTCTTTACCTTGCCACATTATTTTCAAATGCAGCACAATCAGCACAAAGTTCCCTGTGCCAAAACACTATATTTAATAAGCAGCAGGGCTCAATCCAGGGATTTTTAAAAAATTGTGGGTCCTGAGTGATTGTACCACAATGGCAGTGGCACCATTAGACTGCTACCTCAAACCTCTGAACCAGTACATATAGGATTTGGATTTCCTACAGTGTCCTAGTGAAATGGTTCCCAACCAGTGGCTTCCCAGATGTTGTTGGACTACAGTTCCCAGAATTCCTTACCACTCCCCATGCTGACGTGGACTTCTGGGATATGAAATCTGGGGGAGGCAGCATGGGAGCCATTGCTCTATAGCAGTGTAGGCGAACCTATGGGACGGGTGCCAAAGGTGGGACTCAGAGCCCTTTCTGTGGGCACCTGACATTGCGTCTTCACAGCCACCTGTATTCAGGCTAAATTGCTGTATTGGCACTTTTGCGAAAATTCGTGGGTTTTAAATCGCAGTTTGGGCACTCGGTCTCTAAAAGGTTCGCCATCACTGCTCTACAGCAATGCTTCCTCTGTTTAATAAAGGGAAATACAGATTGTAACTCACAGATCCAGGTTAGGTGTGGGACCAACACAGATAAGATACAATCTGGTGCTAAGATGGTGGAGCCTTGGCAGTCATCCAAAACCACCAGGTGCCAATGCCAGATGGGAAGCCAAGGGGAAAAAAGGTCCATTCTTTTCTCTACAACCTTTGTACTCGGCACAGAAACTTGCACTGGGAAACGCTATTCTTAGTAACTATAGCAGCAGACAGGTACTGTCTGGGTTAGAGGGTTCAAGTTGTTAAGCAAAATGCAAAGGCAAGGAGATATCTGACATTTTTCTGCTGAATGGCTTGTTGTCCTCTAAACTGGTTACTATGATGTTTGCAATTTTTTTTAAAAAACAGTAAGGCTAGCATCCTGTGAGGGCATTGACACAGTGTTGCACACTTGCACCAGTGTTGTTGCTGCTAAAGCAATGCTTTCTGTGAAAAAGCCTTTTTTTTCTTGCTAATGGCAACATTTGTGCAAGTATGCATTATAGTATTGCACTTTTGCCTTCCTGTTTAGTTAAAAAATGTAAAAGAATTCCTTTTCTGTTACTTTTTTTTTCAAAACATCAGAGTTGTATAAGCTGCTAGCCTATGGCACAAAGCACATTTCCCTCCCCTTTGCCTCATTGCTGCATCAACACCCACAACATAGTATTTGAGAGGAGCACAACCCGGTACTTCAACTATGGGATATTTCTCCTTGATCATTTAGGTGCTAATACCTCCACATTCCTGAAAGCAGGAATTAAATTGCAGTTGTCATGTACGTAATGTTATATCCCAAGAATTGCAATAAATATCTCCCCCCCCCAACAAACTTGTAATTTGTAATAAGTTAGTTTCAACCTTTGGGAGAGTTCCTGACAAACAAGTAAAGCAAACACAAAGTGTTCTGCTTGTATACCGCCCCATGCCACTTCAAGTAGTCTCTGGGTGGTTTACAGTTTTTAATTACAGTATGCAGGCTACACATTTCCCCCACCCACCTACCAGCAAGCTGGGTACTCATTTTACCAACCTTGGAAGGATGGAAGGATGAGTCAACCAGGAACCTGCTACCTGGGATTGAAACCCAGGTCGTGAGCACAGTTTTACCTGCAGGACAGGCCTTTAACCACTGCGCCACGAGGCTAATCACATATTTAGCAACACTTGCTAAAATCCTTGTTCTTGTACTGATTATCCATTTCAAATTACTTCCCGAGAAGTTTTGTTAGAACAAGTTATCATCTTAGAACTGTCAAGGAGGCATGGCAAGGAATCCAAGTCCTAACGTCTGGCTCCACAGCCAGACCCCGAAACCACTGAACTATCCATATTTGCCTACAGGGCACTTTACATTTTATCCATAAGCAAATATTTATCATCACTCTGATATCAACTCATAAAATGAAAAGAGGTCAGTCATTAACAACTCCATGTATTTATGTTATTTATACCATAGAGATACTTCCTTCACAACAAGTATGTTTAAATACATATCCTATGACAGACAAGTGAGGTATTAGCACCAGAAAAAACTAATCTGTCCAAAGACAAAGGCTGAAACTAGGTCACTTGCCCAATAGAAAAATGTTCTCTTGGCATCAAATGACTCAGAACAGCTGAAATTATATTCATTTTATATTGATCTGGGGTTCCCAAGGTCTACCGAGAACCATCAGGCACCATGTGTGAGTTGCAGAGGGCCTCATTTTAAGCTAACACATATATAAGGTACAATAAGGAATTGTTTAATAGATCTATAATTTTAAGACAGATGGGGGGGGGGATTATCTTATTACAATGTAATCTATTTTTAAATTCTCAGAATACAATGTTGATGGAATTGTTGGACTTCTCATAGAAAACAATAAAGAAGGCTGAGTATGTGGTATGTGGTATGTGGATTTTTAAATTAGAAACAAAGGATGGTGTGATGCACCATAAACATCTGGTGTATCGCAATATTGCCTGCATGACCCTGGGCAATTTCCCATCAGTCATCTTTCACAAGCTTAATGTTAAGATAAAATGCAGTGCTACTCTACAAACTCTCGGGTCTGAACTCTTCTGATGTTCTGAGCTGCTCAGAGAACAGGATATAAATATAATAAATAAATGGGGAGTGGGAAAGCCATCCATAAAAATTATTGTCCAGATTACCAACCTGGGAGGCTGAAATGTCCATAAATTTCAACGTAAGGTCAATTGTTCATACTTGTTCAAAACATCATGTAACTATTGTAACAGATGGAACTACAGATTTTACCTTAGCTGAAGCAATAAATGTATTTGCTGTTACATAGGTCTAGAGATGGGTACATTTTTTTTTAAAATGGTGATTCATAATGATTCTTGATTTGTTGGGACTGATGAATTGACAAATCAATGAATTTCCTGTGACAAATTGATGAATCAATTAGTGTCATCCTTAAAATTCTATAACATACATGCGTGCATGTACACATGTGTACACACATCCACACGCACATGCTCAAACACACACACACACACAGAGAGAGAGAGAGAGATCTAGAAGCCCCATATTTGTTGGGATGCTTTTGCTGACTCTACAGGTCCTGAAAGTTTGGTGAGGACTGGGGTTCAGATGTCTGAGCTATGTAAACCCAAAGAGTCCCGTACCAGGAAAGTGTCCCCGTGCACCTAAATATATTAAACTTGCAGAAAGGCATCTCCCATCTCACCTCTGTAATCCCAAAATGAATGAAGACAGATGAAGATTGGATTTCAGGCATCTGATTTATACGCCCACAAAGTGCCCCCCCACAGTGCCCTTTAGCAACTGAGATAACAAACTTAAAGAGGTAGGATAGCATGCAAGCCTCCAGTGACAGCACTGAACTGATCTCATTGGTCCATACCTGAGAAGGAGATTTCTCAAGTAATCTGGGCCACCGTCTTTTCAGAGCTTTATATTATCAATAACATAACCTTGGATGTCACACAACAGCTGATAGGCAGCCCCCACAGCTGTTCCAGCACCTATGTAATAAATGCACAGCTCAACACCCAACTCAGAATCCTGGCCATCGCATTCAGAACTAGCCTCAGCTTCCACTCCAAGCATGAGGTACACCAACATACACTACACTGCAGTAGGCTAAGTGCAAGGCTAGAAATGTGTGGCCATGTTTTTCCTATTGAGGAAAGGGCATAATTGGCATACCAGACAAAGCTGGTACTGCTTGCCAGATAAATCTGTTGGGTCTCTAATGACACTGTTGGGTCCCTAATGGATCCAGGAATACCCCCAAGTCATTGTTTCCATGCAGCCCCAAAGGATAACACCTAAAACAAACCCACTCTCCTAATCCCATACCTGGGACCAAGCAAAGTATAATATTTTGAAGCCTCTGTCATTTCACGGGCGACAGAGTTTAGGGCAGGTGTGATAACGTCAGCGGACTAAGTTTATTGCATGTTTAACCCCCCCATCAAAATTGATGGGCTTTTAAAGTGTGCAACCTTTGGCAGGGTTGTGTCCATAATTCTCCACAAACCGGATGCTTTGGAAGGTTAACGCCTCACGCCGCAGTAACCTAACATTAAAAACCACACAGAGCAGTGAGGGTGATATATAGATTGAAACGGTTCACTTTCTTCAAAACCCTGCAAAACCCTGCACTTCCTAATAATTTCCCCACAAGAAGCTGTCAGTCTGTGACCAACGGGCAGAAAATGAAATTTTAAAAAAAGAAACAAAAAATGCATGGTCTTGTGAAATCGGGCAAAGAGAAATGTCGAGAAGACCTTGTTTAGAGGTCTGTGAAGCAGTTGAACCCCTTTTTATGTGAGGCAAAGAAAAATGGCTCCATTTTGACTCGGAATCCAAAAGAAGCAAAGGAATGAAAGTTTCAGCTCCATAGAGATTCAGTTTTTATTTGCTTACAGGACGTGGCAGATTTAAAAACTGGCTTTACTTTTCAGTATCCTTAAAGGACCTAACATTTTCCTCCTTTCTTTTTGGCAGGCAGCTCCAACTGGAACTTCGAGTCCAGCCAAAATAGACAATAAAACAGTCAAGAGGCAGAACGCCAGAAGGCAACAGCACTAAGCGTCCAGAACGCCCCCCCCCAATGATTTACACAGGAAGACATTTAAAAAAAAACAACAACAACAGGAAAACCTAAGTCCTGAAATGAACCCTTCATATGTTAAAACAGCTTGTTTTAACATATGAAGGCACACTGAAGTTAACTATCAGGCACACTGAAGTTAAAACTTTTCAATGAGAAACTTTAAAGAAATCCATGTTTTCATCTGTTTCTTTTGAAAGACACATACCATACCAGAGCTTTGAAAGGAAAAACTTTTGAAAGCAATAATTATTCCCATATTTCCCTCCATACAGTGTGGAACATGAATTAACAGTGTTTTCATAATGAAGTTTTTTCAGTTTACCTAGAGTGAAATATGCTGTTTTATTATTTCTTCATATGGTGACTATTTACCCTGGCGTCCAGGCAAATATACGGTTTGGGGGGGGGGACCGCTGCTGCTGATTTAGCCATTTGAGGAGAGCTCTGCTAAAGGTCCCTCTATCCCAGGTTTGTCTTTCCACCAGCAGCGAGCCAGATGCCTCTGGAAGGAAGGGAAGACCATGGCTACTTTTCTTTGTGTGGAGAAGTACTTAGTTTTTTGGATTTTTTTGACTGTTGCACCCTTCCTACTTTAGACTCTTGCTGTTATGAAAATGGATTATTTCTTTTGATGATTTCTTTCTATGTAGCTTATGGCTTAGAGATTTGTCATGTTAATACATTGCAGGATTGGGAAGTCTGTAGCTATCCAGGTGATGCCTGACTATTATTCCGAGCATCCCTGGTAGTCAGCCACTGCGATGGAACTGATGGGGCTTAGAGTACAACACAATCTGAAGGGAAATGTTTTCTGCTGCCACCATACTGGCACAGTAGATGCATAATTCAACTCGAATATGGTACTGTGGTAACTCGGTTTTTGAGTACCTTGGTTTATGGGTATTTCACAAGACGAGCAAATTCTTTAATAAAAATTTGCTTCAATTTGCAAGCAAGGTTTTACAAAATGAGCACTCCAGCCTGACCTTCCATTTTTCGATGTTTCGATTCTCTGAAGCCTTGCCTTCAATGCGTTACGGAGCTAAGTTTGAGGCATTTGTCTTTTAATCTCTCTGCACTGTGTTGCTGACTCCATAGGGAATGTACTGGCAAACGGCACTTCGCACTCCTGCCACTAGATGGAGAATGGCACGTTGCGGGAGGAGACTGACCTCACGGGCTCTCGTATCGGAATGAGAAGCGAGATGAGGAGATTCCTGAGACCAGGGAGGGGAATCTCTAATCCCACTTAGATCGCAGTTCAGGGGGCGTGGTTGGGGCGAACTCCCCTCGTCCTGCAATGGACGTGCGGTTAGATTTCTTCGTACCAGTCCCCAGCGGGACTGCGAACAGCAATGAGATGGACATGAAGTGTCAGCCTAGGTCCCTATGGGTCAGTTCTGACTTGATAGCACTCCAAAACAGCAACAATCTGCTGCTATTCCAAAGTAGTAACAGAACAAGTTCCTTTTAAAAAGTAATATCCCAAGCTCTGCAAAGAGGCCAGGAGCTCGCTTCTTCATGGCAAGGTGGTGGGGCAAGGTTAGAATCTGACATTTGCTCTTTGTGGTCCGAATATAATGGGCTCACATTTAAATTATGTTTCCCATGCTCTAAGACAGGAATTACTGATGCAAAGATCTTTTTAGTAAAAATACTCTAAAATAAATAAATAAATAAATATCACAGCTGTGCTAGAAAACAAGCCCCCCTTAACTATCTGTGGTTGTTATCTTCTAACAGGACTTGTCCTGCAAAGCACTCCTACATTTGAACGTAACACATGCATGCTATTTTGATTCATGTGCATACAATTTATTTATTTATTTATTTATTTATTTATTTATTTATTTATTATTAAGCATGTGTGTATTATTTTAAAAGAAATGTTTATCTTTAACATTTCAAACATAAAAGGTAGCTCATTTGCGTGATGTAATAAGCTGTTACAACAACTGTCCAAGGTTGAACAGTAGTGCACTAGCTCATGGGACAGAAAAATGCCTTTTATAATGACAACAGTGAGTTCATGGTTGTGGAGCAATTGGCTATGGGGAATTAACAGCGTCAACTGGGGTGGGGGGACACATACCTATACAGGGAGGACGAATGAGCTTCCATTATTTCCTATGGAGAAATTTGCTTTGATATATGAATATTTTGGTTTATGGGCCTACTTCCAGAATGGATTATGCACTTAAGCCAAGATACTACTGTATAGCAGTATTTAGTCTCCCAATTTTTGACATAGAGACTTTCAGTGGCAAAGGATGCACTAAACCTTGTAGAACAAAGCTTTTCACTGCAAAATTTTAAAAGGAAGTGCGAGCGCTTGTATGAGACCAAGATTAGAGATATGAACTGGATGATCAAGGTTCTAGTTCCCTTTGAGCCATTGAATTCACCAGATGTCCTTCCACCATCATTCTTACTGAAGGCCTACCTCACAGGGTCATTGTACAGACTGGCCTTCACGATAGCCAACTTGCAAAGTCACCTAGGGTATCAAGCAGAGTTCAAAAGCTGTGTTTTTATTGTATTATATCAGAAGTTAAGTGATACATGAATTGCTACAAAACTAGAATTATTGAAGGTAAAGCAGAAGTAAAGTACTGTATGCTGCTTCTGTGTTCCACAGTGTACTACCACAACACAGAATGAATGTTAACGAGTCCAGCCTAGACATGGGCACGACTTGGCGAAATTCTCGTTTCCGTTTCCGTTCCTCGTTTCCGTTACGGAACGGAAACGGTAACGACAATTACTCCGCCAGAACTCGAACTCGAACTGATAAAAGAAAAACTGGGTCTGATTTGTCGTTGTCGTTCATGCCATCGCGGCGATCACGCGATGCAAAGCGGCACAGAAAAAAAGTTTTTTTTAAAAAAACCTGATTCCTGGCCAAAAAAGCAGGCGAAAATATGCCTGCCTGAGTGAGGGCACCTACTAGAGGGGTGGTTTCTGGGGGGGGGGGAGTCCCCGGCCTCCCCCCTCTCCTGTCCTGGGCTGCTCTGGTGGGGGGCATCCTCGTCGTCTCGCCATTCGCCAACTTGCCATGCCATGCAGTGCGAGCGGGGGATCCAAAATGGCGACCACAATATTTATTTTGAAATCGTGGTCCACACCTGCGCAGTGCGTAATGATGGGCTGGCCATGGGATGGGACCATGCAAATTTTTGGAGCCATTCCACCAATCGCATGGCCACTTGGCCAGGTTTTGACTGAGACTTCTGGGATGCGCCAGTCGGGCATAAAAAGCCCACTAACCCTAGCCCTAGCCCTAACCCTAAGCCTAAGCCTAACCCAAACACCAGTACACTGTCTTTCTTAGTGGGTCAGAGGCACCCAGAGGTGCAGCCCACTAACTCACCCTAACCTTACCCGTAACCCTAAGCCTAGCCCTTGCCCTAACCCTAACCCTAAGCCAGATCTGTACTCGCATTGCACTACTACGCAAGTACACTTCCCTTCTTAGTGAGACGTAGGGCACCCATAGGGGTCCTCTCTCACTTCGCTCCCCAGCCCAAGTGCACCGTACACCAGTATGCCAGTATGCCAGTATGCTGTCCTTCTTAGTGAGTCAGAGTAGAGGCACCCAAAAGAGAGGTGCCTCTGCCAGTGCTACTTGGTACGCATACACAAACGCAATGGCTACCGTACTTTCCCCTTTTTAGCGGGCCAGAAGAGGAACCCACCCCAGAGAGGTGCCTCCAGGAGCCTGCTAAATGCCTTCCCTTCTTAGCGGGCCAGAGGAGGCACCCACCCCAGAGAGGTGCCTCCAGGAGCCCGCTACCCTCCCCCCTAAACCAGTACTAACGACAGACAAAAAACGACAAACGAAACGACAAATTTTTGAAAAATTTCGCGACAAACGGAAACGAGCCGAAACGGGTCGGCTCCGACACACGACAACTCGAAACGTCATTTTTCCTGGTCGTGCCCATCTCTAGTCCAGCCTATAGCACAGGAGCAGAGATAGATCAACTTGCTAGCAAATTCTTGGTAGATCCTTTGAGAGCCATCCACATCACACGACTGAAGCATTGTTAGGAACCTAGACCTGGAGCTGAAGTGGATTGAAAGGAGGGCATTAAAATAAGAGGCAGCTTTTTCTGCGTCCTTTTCAAAAATATTCCCTGGGGAAAGGCCTATGACTAGCAGGTCTGCTTTGCCAGATGTGGAATGTAAAATGACACCAATCCTTAACACATGATGTGAGCTTCCCAGCCTTGGGTCCCCAGAACAGTTCTTAGACTACTGCTCCCAGAAACCCTCGTCAGCACAGCTAGGAGTGAATTTTGAGTCCAAGAACTTCTGGGGACCCACAGTTGGGAAGCATTGGTTGAAATTATTGATGTGGAACCACAGGTTAATTTAAATGTTTGTTCCTTTGCTCAAGTATGCATAGATGAGAATAGCTTGTTTGTTAACTAGGCTTGCAGCCTGGATGTAAGGGCGTCCGAATCCCTCAGGACCAGATAAAACCATTCTTCACACCGGGACAAAAACAGAGATAATATTGATTGAGCATGGCATGTACAAACATCATTAAAAATTGAAATCAAGTTTTTACCATCTAAATTGAGATTTTTAATTTTTATTAGTAAAATGCTTCTTTAAAAAAGAACTTTACATCATTATAGTTGCAATTTAAAAAGTGCTCTACTACAAAGATCTCATTGTAAATTTGGATTTATGCATCCTAATTTTATATTATTTATAGAATGTTTTAAAAACATTTTGGAACTTATTCTTGAACTGAGACTTTAATTTTATGGAGTCCCATAGCATCTCTACAAGTTATTTTCGTTAATCCTTATATTTCCCTAACTACTTAGTTTAGTACTTGGTTTAAATGATACCATCAGAACATTTTGCAGTTCTCATAGCAGGCTTGTCTCTAGAAATACAGACTTCATAACACTGATATATGGAAATGAGGAATAAGCAGAAATTATCAACACTGTTTTCTAGTTTTAGCTGAAATTATTCTTGGAATCACCATTATCACTACCTTTTAAGATGATATGATGTTGGCAAGTCTTATTAAAGACTTATTCAAGACCAAAAAATTATTAAAATCTGGAGGATATGTGCCTTAAGCGATGCTGATTCCATTAGAATGGCAATTCTACCTATTTTCCCTCTGAAGTTTTGTGTGGGCAAAACCAAGTCCTTCCCTACACCCCCACAATGCATACTATCAAGTACTGGATATATCAGTGTGTGGAGGGTTATTAGAGGCACAGTCAGTCCAACTAAGAATTAGTATTGTGAGAAAAATTTACAAACATTATAGCAAGCAAGAGTGCACCTTTGGGGAGCTATGGAACCATACAATAAATTGAGTCTATCTGAGCATAGTTTAAACCAGGGGTCCTCGAAGTTTTCAAACAGCGGGCCGGTCCACCACCACCCAGACACCATTGGGGGCCGGCTCACCGTCCAAAAGCAGCTGCGGAGGCTGGCTTGTTCACAAAACAGGGGGTAGGTGGGGGGTTGCAATTGGTCCCAGGGGCCGGATTCAGGACCTTGGGGGGCCGCATCCGGCCCCAGGGCCTTAGGTTGAGGACCCCTGGTTTAAACCATTATTTAAATTATATTTTAACCAATTTGACTTACATATTTTTCAGTCTATAAAGACACCCCCATGGATAAGATGAACCCCACTTTTCCAACCCAAATTACACTTTCGCAACTGCATGGTTGTCTCCTTAGCTTACTTCTGTGGATAAGATGACCCTCAATGTTTAGTCTAACAATTTTATACCAAATATAGTCTTATGCACGGAAAATTATTGTAAGTCAATTCCACTTTTGGTAAAACAGACTTTGGATCAGCACAAGTCACTGCAGACTTGGTTGTAACAAGAGAAAGAAGGGAGAAGCCTTTAAGAAGGGTTTTTTGGGGGGTTTTGTTTGGCAGAGAGGTTGGTGTGTTCTTGTCACAGAAAAAGTCCATGTGTGGGTGAATGAGTGAATAAAAGTTGCCTAAGATTTCCAGGCAAGATGCTCCTGAAGAGTAATCTTCTGTAGTGGTTACCACAGGGAAAAGTGTAGGAATGGTGTTGAGGACAGGCCTAAAAGGAGGACTCCTTTGTGGCGTGCAACAGAGAAGGTCAGCAGGAGGCCACAGAATGCAGACCAATGAGGCTAAACTTCAAGAAGCAAAAAGAAACTGTGCCAGAATGAGGTTGGATGTTCCTTCTCTATGACCAGAACCTCTGGCCAATAGTACCCCCATGTTTGTTCATTTGCTCCCATCTAGTTCCTGAAATTATGGGATGAGATACTTGTTCCCAGTGAACACAATGGTTTCCTCTGGATGCCAAATATACAAGAAAACTGGAATCTTTCTCCTTGAAATGCTAGGATTCTAAATACATACAGGGAAATTTAAAATACAGGATGGCTTGCCATTTGAAAGTGAATGTAAACCTATAAGTGAGTAACTCCTTGGCATCTTGTCACTTTACATATTCTAGTTTTAGATGAGGAATATTTGTTAATTTCATCTGTGGAGAAAAAAAAATGCAGTCTTCATAAACAAATATATGTTTCATAAATTTATTACAGTTTTTCCTAGGTATTTTATTCATACCCTTGCCCCTCCTTTAGATCACCCCTCTGAAATATTTTATTTTTCATCAAGGAATCTCCATCAAATCTGAGTCAAGTGAAAATATAATTCTTCCCAAGAGATTAACACAAACAGAAACTGATGTGTTTTCAGATTACAAGGAATAAAGATTTACTTTATTTCAATGTTTATATCCTATTCTGGCAGGGGTAGGCAAATTCTGGGGATTCACAGCCAGTCTGGATCCTGAAAGCCCTTATCTGCTCTGGCAACCCCCCCCCCAAATTTATTTATTTAATTAGTTGTTTTCTGGGGAAAAGCCTCCAGAAAATGATTAAAAGAGGGGGAAAATGCATATTGGATGGTGGATACAAGGTGCTGGGGAACATGGCAAATTGTCCCCTATTGCCCCTAACATCAATAAGAGAACTTTAACAGAAAATCAAAATCAAACTATTTACTGTAAAAATTAGAGGGAGAAGAGAGCCCAGAAGATGTACAAGGATGCAGTAGGTGCCATGTTTAGGGTTCTAGGGCCATGCAGGTTGCACTTGGCTCTTATTTCTCCTTTATACTTTGCATTTGATGTGTGTCACATTTAATTATAAAAGAACTGTGATGCACTTTATGTCAGGCACATGAATTGCCTGAGTATGCATCGCACCACAGTGACAATTTACCAATACATCCGCTGATTGCAACGCTTACCCCCAACTTTCTTTGGCAAATGGTTATCAAAGTGGTGTACAAAATAAATGACACCTAAAACAGCATTATCAACTATAACCGTAGAGAGTTGAGGAAATGACTAGCTTCCCTAAAGGAATGAAAGAGTCTTAAGAACAGAGCTTGGGGTGGGGGGAATCACCATTTTAGACCTACAGTTCCCAAAATTCCTCAGTGAGTGCCATGCTGTTGATGTTGCAAATCATCCAGGGTGGCCAGTTGATCAGATGGGTGGGATAATAATGCAAATAAATAAATAAATAAATAAATAAATAAATAAATAAATAAATAAATGCTAGGGCAAGTTGAGAGTTGTCACCCAACAAGATGGAACAAATTGAGTTTCCTGCTCACTCATATCAGGGTACAGCCAATCCCTAGTACTGAAGATCCCACAAATCTCTCTATATATTCCTGACAATTAAAACTGCAGCTAACAAGAAACTAGAAAAGTAGTAGCTGATGCCCCTGTGTGACAGTCAAAATTAGAGACAGCGGCCTCATTTCTGCCTCACAATATGGCCAGCCTTTCTATAAAAAAGCAATGTTTCTAAGCCCCACTTATGAAGCCACTTAAAAAAACGAACTGTAAAAGGGGGGTAGATCCAACTTTCCTTAGCAGGTTACTCCCTAATTTGCGGTTTCCCCCTTAGTTATGAGAGGGAACAACAGGAAACAATGGAAATAAAGCAAAGACTTCAAGCAATTCATATACAGTAGGTGGAGGCAATTCCTGTTATTTACTGGTCCCAGATCACTGAGGATTTTAAAGGCCTATGCTTGAAGCGAGAAGGAAACACATTGAAACACAATGAAACTCGTAAAAAAAGTGACATGTTTAGGTGACCCCTGAGAGAACTGTGGCTACAGCTTTATCCTCAGCAGCAACTCCTTCCTCAAAGGAATCTTCTGTTGTATCCTGTTTCAGTACATGTCAGTTTTCTAGCGCACCAATTCCAGTTGCTCTACGAAAGAAGAAAAGAGACAGAGCCCATTCTACCCGTGGGCAGAGAAGAGCACCTTTCTTGTGTGCTAAATGTTGGGAGGGAATGATTGGACCAATGTTAGCCATTCCTGAGATCCCTGGCCATTCGCCTCTATTTGCAGGGCAGAGCGTTTTGTCGCACAAGGTATGTGATGGATACCCAGAAGAACAGTGGAAGACAGTATCCGTTTCAGCAGTGCTGAAATAAGATTAAAATGAGTGCAGGATGGGGAGGTAGCGCCTCATCTTTTGCTTAAGATAGCAAATTTTTCTGGACTGCCTGTGGAATTGAGTACTACCGAAGAATACAGACTCTTCTACTCAGCTGTTTGCTTTACATAAAGTGTTCCCATTTAACCTGTGCACCCGGCTGGGTTCAAACTAGCAAGATTTCCCAAATTTCTTACTAGGCTCTTTGTTACCATTTTCTTCCAGATTGCTACATAATATAATCCGAAAGGAAATTAATGACATATTTAGTTCCAAATTTGCTGCCAACGAAGCAGCTGGAATAAAAGGCAACAGGAAACATAAAGAAATGTAAATGACCTATAATGAGAAACCATTATGTACTTGGCTTGTGGGTCTCCATTTAAATGTACAGATAGGCTCTGGCAACAGCCCAATTCCCAGCAGAGTACAAACCTCAAAATGTTTGAGTTCTGTTTCCAATTCTCAAACCCATGAGGTTTAAGTGGAGTTGAAATTGGGCAAAACAATATTTGCCAGTTCCTATTGCTATTTATAATTCTACAAAATGGAGTGGCTCAAATTAAGAGCGTCTCAACACGTGGTCCTTATCTGTGGAGCAAAGGCAGGGAATAAAATATTGTAAAATGAGGGCCTAATCCAGAGACAAAAGTCTTACCTCTGCTGTCCTTGACAAAAACATGAAGTTCGGTTGGCCTGTCTCTTTTATTGAACACCTCATTTACTCTCATCTCAAATTGGCTCAGAAACATTAATGGTGGATGAGGGAAGTAGGTCATTTAACCACTTGTTCTGTGAACTGCACACCACTGGTTTTGGCACCGAAGCTGCCCTTTTACCTTTTCAGATAGCTTTTGCAATGAGATTCCCACAGTCCTCTCACTGGCATTCAGTACAAACAGCCAGGATAACTTATAAACAGGCCATTTGAATTGCAGGTCAGGAGCTGTGGTCTGTAGAAGTTCTTTCTATACCTAGTCATCTCCAGAAGTGATGCCAGGATATTATTTTGGATTCCAGCACCCTGCATCTGGGTTTTGGGGTTTCTCCCAGTTCTACCTGAGCCCTTATGAGGAAGACAAAGAAAGAATCAGAACTGTTGAACCAAAAGGGACTCCAAGAGTTATTGAGTCCAGCTGCCAGCCAGTGCAAGAAATCCATAGCTGAAAAATGACATAGAGGTGGTATTCCAACCTTTGCCTTAAGGCCTTCAGTGAAAAAGAGACCATCCACCCCAGCAAACTCCCAAGGCAGTAAATTCCAATCACTGTTAGGAAGCTCTTCCAAATGTTTAGATGAAATTTCCTTTCTTGTAACTTAAATCAATTTCTTCTGTTCTTGTCCTATTTGAAATGCTTCAAATGCTTGCTGAGAGTGACTAGTCACTAGATTCTGCCCCTTAGAGTATTAGGATATACTGTGTGTACTCTCTCTCTCTCTCTCTCTCTCTCTCTCTCTCTCTCTGTCTCTCTCTCTCTCTCTCTCTCTCTCTGTGTGTGTGTGTGTGTGTGTGTGTGTGTGTGTGTGTGTGTTTGTATCTCTCTCTGTGTGTGCACTGAAAGGATGGGAAGGAAAACTTTGGGGTTAGGAACTGCTTTGCATTGTGTGCATGTGTATTTTTCCCAGGATACAATTACTATACATTTGCTGAAATCGAGTAGGAAATCACAGTTAGAACTAGCCCAATGAATCCATGGAACTGATGGGGGAGTTTGCTCATCAGATCCCTACAGATTCAGTGGCCCTACTCTAACAGGATTGCAGCCAATATATTATGGAGTGTGCCAGTAGAGGCAACAACAGCGAGACCAGTAGAGGAGACCAGGTTTTGCCCTCATGAAAACAATGTCCTCAAGAGAAATATTTGTCTTTGCCCATAGATATGAATGGCATTAATAATTGGTATGACAGAGGGCAGTCTGTTGTACTCTGTGGACTGCTGTGATTGGACTTAAACCAGTTTCCTGTTCTCATTAAAGCTGATGAAAATAAAACTTTTCCCTATATAGCCCTATTCTTTGTTTTGCCTTTGGGTTGTGCATGGCACAAGAGTGAAGTGGAATGTCAACAGTGAGAAACTAATTGTTATTTTTCAGTCATGTCCGACTCTTCGTGACCCCATGGACCAGACCTCGCCAGGACTTCCTGTCTTCCACTGCCTCCCAGAGTTTGGTCAAATTCATATTGGTTGCATCAATGATACCACCCAACCATCCCCTTTTCCGTTTGCCTTCAATCTTTCCCAGCATCAGGGATTTTTTCAAGGACTCCTCTCTTGTCATGAGGTGACCAAAGTACTGGAGCCTCAGCTTCAAAATCTGTCCTTCCAGTGAACATTCAGAGTTGATTTCCTCCAGCACCACAGCTCAAAAGCATTGATTATATGGTGATCAGCCTTCTTTATAGTCCAGGTCTTCTCACTTTCATACATCACTAGAGAAACTAATAGGCTAGCAAAATGTCTCCATCATTCTGATGTGGGGAGCAAAACTTGTGTGTTTCATGTACCAGTGAGGTTATTTATCCACAAAACCATACTGTAATTCCTAGGCAGCTCTATGAGTGGGGATCAGGGCAGCACAATAGCCCAGTTCAGGAGGTAGAGGCCATGAAACGGTTTACACAGTGGCTGGACTGGTGTTGGAAGAACAGTCATGACACAGTTGACCAATTTGGGACTTGGGAGCAGTGATGGGGGCCAAAGAAAAAAGTACTTTTCTTTTGAAGCCACAACTGCCCTGTATCATGTCATGCAGTGAAGCAGATGCCCACAGGAGATGCAAACGTCTTTTGGAGCCAGCTGTGATCAGTTGGAAACACACCTGACTGTACGTCACTTATGATGGGGACAGGAGCACCGTTCCCTTCTTCACTCCACCAGCGGCATATGACAAATAAAAGTTGCTTGAACATCATTCAAAGTGTGCTGGAACGCACCGGGTGGCCTTGGGTGAGTCGTAGTCTCTTGGCCTGACTTACTTCTTAGAAGACAACTTGGTGGGGAGGACTATAAATGTTGCCTTGAGCTCACAAAAGGAATGGCAAGGTTCCACATGGCAATGAGAAAGAAATCACAAATGGTATCCTGTTGTCTTTCAAAGTGGGGGTATGCATGCATGCTTATTTTTAATTTTAAATTACAGATTTTTTTTTTAATAAAAGAAGAGGGATTAGGCTTTGGTAAAAGAAAGGTGTGGAGGTGTGAGGCTTTCTCAAACACCAAACAAAAACCCACCAAAGGGTCGAAATGTTTGGGAATTGCTGCCCCATTGGATGATCATCCGTAGGAGTGGTGATGGAGAGGAGGATTACGTCTGCATTGGTCCCCCTAGGAATTTCACTTTCAGTATCATTTGCATTCACAGAACTATTTTTGAGGTGGTCAGGAGATATGGTGGCCTTTGGCTTCTGAAGATGTCACAGGGATACATTTGTTTTCCTACACCATCTAAAAAAAAGCAAAATAAAATAAAAATGCCAGAGTGGTGTCATCATTATCCTGAAGATAACCAGCAGCCCTTTCCCTCTTCTTCTTTTTTTAAAGTAATGAACATTTTAATATTACTGATGGATGAGACAGGGGGTGGACCATCTGAGCCTTAGTCCAGGTTCGACAGAAGTTCAACTGCTTTTGTGGAAGGGGAATTCTGCTGTTCTTGGTTTAGGTGTCCAAACTGTTTGGGGTGGAGATAAACCCTGAAAAACCAAGTTGAGGACTTCACCTGGACCCAGCACTATTCTAGGATGCCCACGGGTGGTGGTGGTGACAGGTAGGAGTCCCGACATTTGAAATAGAGCTGCCAGAGTACTAACTCAAGTAAGCTCTGATGCAACAGGTGACTTCAAACTTATTCCAACCCCTTTGGCTATGAGTTTGATTTTAGGATTCATTCAAAGACCCCGGGTTCAATTAGGCAAAGAGTGGATTGTGGGCTGCATGTAGGCCTCCAAAGCTCAGTCAAAAATGATGAAATGACTCACAAAGTTCCTTCATGGCTTCTAAGAGCCAAGGGAGTCAATTTTACTATGTTTCTCCTTAGCTTGTTGCTCCACCTTCACATTTGTAGACAAAAAAATTGTCTACTAGAGAGCATGAGAGAACATTGGACAATTAAAGGTTGTCCTGCCATGCTCTGTGTAAGCTGAGGCCACGTTAGCTTAGAATCAGCCCCTTTCACTATCTGAGGGGCAGTAGATTGTTATCCAGGATTTGGCTGTTATGATAATGGTGGTGCGGTGGATCCTAGTGGCATGGCTGTTTTGGATGGCCTTCAGAAAAACTGGCTTACTGACGTACTGCTTTCTGTGCTTCTTCACTCTGTTGACACGTGAGACGTAACCACAAGATTCCTTGGGATTTAAGCATAAGGAAGATAGTCAGATGACTGCAGTGATTTTCCAAACATGATTGCACGTCTCTTTCCATTGTTCTAATGATCTTTGTACACATCCTCTGTGATATCAAATGTTCATGGTATCTTTTCCCCCCTTTCCTCTTGTAATCTTCTGAGAAGCAAATCCCTATTTTTGATGAGACTCTTGAATTACTGAAATGCTTAATACCTCTGCTTAAAAGGATTGTTTGGATTGTAAATGCTGTATTGAGAAAAGTGGGTCTATGTGCCAGCTGAAGAGGATCCTCACCTGTTATTGTTCTTTTACAAGATATATTCTCCTACCTTAAACTCTTTGCTATTGTTAACAATTTTGTAACTGGGACTGAATTTGATGCTTTCCAAATAACTAATTTTTGTAATAGAAAATGGAAGTTTGTTGGAAGCCTAGATTTGAGCTTAATATACCTAAATCAGTACAGTCTCAGAATATTAAGGATGGCCAACATAGTCAAACTGAAAGCAATTGATGCACGATACATGAAAGCACATCATTATTAATTTCACCAGGAAATAAATAGGCACACAGAGTGGATGAGCACAACTAGGTAAAATCAATGACCAGCCCATTTGTATTCAGGATAAAGGCAGAGAATCATTTCAGTGGCTTAATGTGTACTGTCTTAAACTGAAGTGAGAACACCCTTGCAGCAGGAACATATTCTGGAGTATAAATATAAACATATAAGGAGCAAGTGTAATGGAAATAGTAGCCAATACCAGCCTTTTGAAATGTCAGTATCTGTATTGATTGTGGGGAGGAAAATGCTTCCAGAATTATTTTCACACAAAAACAAAAACAGCAAAATTCCTGCAGATAGGTTTCGGGGTTAATTACATACAATTCCAGGGCTCGTTATGCATGCTAAAATGTTGGGCTGGGCAACAAAGGACCCCTTCATCTGCTAAAACAAAAGCTGAGCCTAGACTATCAAAATTGCATTACTTCCCTTTCACTTCTTCCCTCTTGCTGGACTTCTTTTCTTATTCTAGACTCTAACACACAGATGGAGCCCATAACCCCAATTTCTGTCCAGAATTCATAATTAAACAGCAAGAGCGTCTCAGTTTCTCCAGCACTGTAGGGGAACTCCACCCTGTAATAAGCTCCAATTACTAGCCTTAGACTGCGGCTGATGAAGGATTATCCTCTCCCTCAGCTATGGTGAGCTCTCCAGTCTAATCTTCAATTAGTTCAATTCATACAGCATGCTGGCAAGGCCAGCCACTAGGTTTCCCACGACTTACACAAATAGCCTTTCTTTCACGACCCCCTCCCAAACCATCTACTCCCCCCCACACACACCCCAAACAATGCACAGATGGTCTAAGGACTGTCTGTTGCAAACTTCATTGCATCTGGGCACTAAACCCACCTAAAGCACAAGCAGCTAAACAAAGAGGGGGACTCAGATGCCCGACAGTACGACAGTACGTACTTGTTTCAGTAACAGCAGGCCTTTCTTTTTCAGAAAGAGGGTTGGGGGGGAGTGGAGAGTGAGAGACAGAGAGAAAAGTTATTCAAGGAGTCAGAAAACAGGTGGATAAACAAAAACAACAAGCAACGCATCTCTTAGGGCGACACCATAAATTCTTGTTTCTGGTCACTTGCTAACAGGTCTGGAATACACTCTGATAAAGCAAGTTAATGTTATGTTGAAACAAACATCTTGATGCTCTCCTTTCAACAAGAAAAAGCCAAGGTTGGAATTACAGCTGCATCTTCTGCTCTGGTGGGTCATTTCTCTTTCTGTTCCACAATTTACGTACACACATAACAGAGGGAGAAAGCCAAGGCAGTTTAGGAGAAACACAAGGCACTGAGAGGTAGGTCGAGTAGGTTGAGCTCTGGTTGTCGATTGCTTGGAGTGTGACCCAGCTAGCCCCTCAGCCATCATGCTCCAGTGGTGGACAAACTTCGGCCCTCCAGAAGTTTTGGACCACAACTCCCACAGTCCTTTGTCATTGGCAGTATAGGCTTGGAATTCTGGGAGTTGTGGTCCAAAACATTTAGAGGGCCGAAGTTTGACTACTACTGCTCTAGTCTAAAGTGTTCTGCCAGCAGGTTCAGTTGGCACAGATGTCTTCTCTTCACCTTTGCAAGCAACTGGTTGGCCATAGGTGTCCTTCGGGGGATGGACTGGGCCAAACTTCAAAGTGTTGAAGTTAGGCAGTGGATACCTGGTTTCAACTTTCTGCTCAATCATGAAATTCCTAGCTGGTGCTGATCATGGTGCCTTGGATGAAAGCTCCTCCCAAAGATGATTTGGAAGATGAAGAAGGATCACTAGCTATTTGCAAATATGGGAGAACAGCACTTTTTGCTAGTTATTGCTTTTTGCTAAAGCAAGACAGATGGGTAGGAAGCAGACATTAATCTTATCCCACAAAACATTTTTTAAACAACCAAGTAAACAGCCTTGGCTGCCATGATGCTTCCTTTGATGAAAATGTGCTTTAGCTTCTGGTATGAAGGCTGAACTTGTTTCTTCAAAGGCCAGAACAGTCAACACTTTAAGGGTGGTAGTGGCTGTGGTTACTGTTTAGTAACCTTAGGAATGTCAGTGTCTGTAAGAATAAAGGTGGGAGGGTGAGAAGGGAATGGGAACCATCGGTCATTTGCATACTAATTTGAATGCATGCTAATTCAGAGTTGAGATTCAATTAGAAACCATAGGCTGACAGTGGGGAGTAGGAGATATAGGGAAGGAGGTTCAAAAGCTATAAAACTGGTTTTATGTGGAATCTGGTTTGCATTCTAAGAAATTTGGGATACCATTTAAATGCATTATTAAGAAGGAGTTCCCAGCCTCACTATATTTTCCTAAGAGGAATATATCATTCTGGTCAGATAAATTTAATTACACTTAAGGTACCAAAACTATTTTCCTACTATGCCTTTTCTTATTTTTCTCTCCCCCACCAAGCATGTTTCTGTTGTTCCCTGCACAAAAACACATACATATAGTTTCCATTTCAATAAAAACTTAGCAGAAAGAACAAAAGAGGAAGGACAAAATGTTCATTTTCCCATTTCATTAAAAAAAACCTTAACTTTTGGTCATAATATCTGGCTGCTTGGTTGTTAGTAGCTGTTCAAAGATCATTTGTGGCAACCGATGGCAAATATTTAAATGCCCAAAATCATATACAGTGGTACCTTGTATAAAGGAATTAATTCGTTCCAAATGAAATTATGTTCAGCAAACTTTCCTTTGTACAAATTTCCCATAGGAATGCATTGAAAACGGAGTAATCCTTAATCGCAACCATTTTTATGTTGTATGGATTTGCCCCATAGGCGATTTTGTTAAGCAAATTTCTCCTATCTCTGGAATTTTTTTATATTGTACAGATTTTATGTTATACAAACCATTTGTTATACAAGGGTCCACTTGTACTGATGTACAGTAATACCTTGGTTTAAGAGTAACTTGGTTTAAGAGTGTTTTGCATGACAAGCAAACATTTCTTCTAAATTTTGCCTTGATCAACAAGCAATGTCTTGCAATATAAGTAACTGGAGCAGGTCACATGATCACAAGTGAGCCAACGGTGCCCCCCTGGGATTGTGGGTGACTGTCTGGAATAGTTCAGTTTCAGGCAGCCTCTAAAATAAAGAGAGGAGAGAGAAATGGAGGCTTCCCTTGCACAAGCCAGGAATGTGCAGGTTAGGGGTTTGATTTATTTTTCTTTATATTTGTCTTTAATTTGTTTTCAATATCCTTTCTTATTTTTCAAACAATTAATATTCATTGGGCAGCTAGTCAAGTGTATATAGGGCTACAAATTGCATTTTATTAACACATTAAAAACACGGCATAAAGTCCTATTGTTAGTCCCAAGCAGAGCTGATTCCACAGCCAAGTACCTAAACCATGGTGCGGACATGGACTTCCAGACAACTTCTTTTGTGAGTTATGGCAATTTGTGTGTATAGTATGTGGTCCATGCGGCCCCAGAATCAATCACCTGGGCTTCCATTATCTCTTATGGGGAAATTTGCTCTGATACAAGAGTGTTTTTGTTTACAAGCATGTTTCCAGAACAGATTATGTTCGTAAACCAAGGTATTACTGTACTATATAAAATAGCAGATACAATTTTATTGTTGGGATGGAGAGTGAATTTGTATAACACACACTACAACAAGGTTACTGATTAGTTCCCAACATTCTGTTATGTTGGAATGTGGATCAAGAAGCAGAAAATGAGGCCAGAACTATGAACATCTCAGCCTAGCCTTGTCCCTTCTTCTCTCAATGATGGAATGGCTTCTGTGATTGAATGAAAGCTGTGATGTGAGGTCACAGCAGGCTGAGCAAAGTTTTTAAAAACAACAACAACAACACTTCAACTCTGAATCCCTGTCCTTCCTGCCAGAACATCAGTCTTTAATTAATAAGTACATGCCATTCAGCCATGATCTACCCAATATATTATAAAGGTAAAAAGGTTCCTCATGACAGCTTAAGTCCAGTTGTTTCATACTCTAGGGTGCTCATCACCATTTGTAAACAGAAGAGCCAGCATTTGTCTGTAAACATATTTCCATGTTATGGTTGGCATGAGTAGATGCAGAAGTGTACAGGACCTCCCCACCAAAGTGATACCTATTTGTCTACTTGAATTTTTTACATGCTTCCAAACTGCTAGGTTGGCTAGCTCACCCTATCTCGCACATTTGAACTGCCAACCTTTTGACTAGCAAGCTCAGTGGCTTAGCAGTTTAACCCACATACCAACCACATCCCCTACTCAATATATGTTATTCTCATATTTACATACACAGAGTTTCAGTGGCTGACCAGCAAACCAAAAGAGGGTTAAGCCAGGTGTCATGTTGTCTATGACTTTCATAAATAAAGCAAGGTAGAGCTATTTATTTTTATTTATTTATTTATTTATTTATTTATTTATTTATTTATTTATTTATTTATTTATTTATTCCCCGGAGGGAATTTCGGGTGGTTTACAACAAAGGGGAACAAACAATAAGCAAAATGAGGTACGGCAGCACAATAAAACAATATAAACAATAAAAATCAATAACAAAATGACGAGATGGCAGGACGGAACAGGAAAAAAAAATTAACAGTCACCAAACACCTCCTGGAAAAGCATAATCTTTAAAGCCTTTTTGAAGGCTGGCAGGGACTGTGCAAGGCGCAACTCACTTGGGAGATGATTCTATAATATGGGACCAGCCACAGAGAAGGCTCAGTTGTGGGTGACCGCTTTCCGAGCCTTCCTGGGCGTGGCCACCTGAAGTGAGTGTGCCCGCGACATTCTAGTTGGTCAGGCCAAGGTTGATTGCTGGGAGATTCGCTCTGCCAGGTATTCGGGTCCCAGGCCATGAAGGGTTTTATAAATTAAAACCAGGACCTTGAATCTTATTCAAGACACAACGGGTAGCCAATGCAGGCAGGCCAGTTTAACAAGTGCCATCTTCCATTAAAAGCTACTTATTACTCTAGGGCAGTGGTTCTCAACCAGTGGGTCCCCAGATATTCCTGGACTGCAACTCCCAGAAACCCTTTCCAGCAGAGCGAATGGTGGAGGCTTCTGGGAGTTGTAGTCCAAGAACATCTGGGGACCCACAGGTTGAGAACCACTTCTCTAGGGACTTTCTTTCTTTCAGATTTGATAATCAATTCTGGTATCAGGATCAGGAGAACCACGTAAATACAAGAACATAAGAATAGCTATGTGAGATTAAACCAAAGACCTCTCTAGTATGGTTCAGACAGTTGTCAGCCAGATACCTATAACGGAAGGTCCTAAGG
This sequence comes from Phrynocephalus versicolor, assembly GCA_023846285.1. Taxonomy (NCBI): domain Eukaryota; kingdom Metazoa; phylum Chordata; class Lepidosauria; order Squamata; family Agamidae; genus Phrynocephalus; species Phrynocephalus versicolor. Next base: position 2,577,544 of record JAHTLZ010000274.1, on the reverse strand, counting down.
AGGATGTGGATACAGCAGCACCCTCTGCTCACGTTCTCTAGCAACTGGCATTCAGAGGTAGGAATGCCAAGAATCCTTGCAAAATCAATCATTCCTGGTGAGCCAAATCAAGCCAGACTGTTAAGAAGTTTCTGGACCCTGTGAGGTTTTATTTATTTATTTATTGAAGCACTAGAACAAGGAGTGATTTAAAAAAAAAACAAGGTTTCTGAAACTTGTGCAAAATGTCTCTGCAGAAAATTAGCATCTTCACTCTTTGTGACGTGACACACATGCCAGTATGGAAGGGCATCCTAAAAGACACAAGCAATGCATCTGGTGCTGGTTGTTTTTGAAAATTTTCTATGCAAAAATGTGTAAGGATTCTCATCAATACCAGCAGAAGACATCTCACCAAGTTGCGACCAGAAAAATGGGGTGGATTTTCTTTCTTCTGGAAAAGAACAAGACCGGATTTACATCCCTATTCAGAGGGATAATGACACTAATACCAGAAGTCATATCGAGCCATCATGACTGGTAGCCACTGATACTCTTATCCCCTATTAATTTCTGTAATCCCCTTTTAAAGCCCTCCTAGTTAAAAGACATTTTGCTACTTCATTGGGTAGTTAATTGAACAGTTTTTTTAACTATGCACTGTGTGAAGAAGTAACTAGCTTCTTTCCCATCACTTTCTATCAGATACCAGTGACCTAATCCTTCAGAACATACTGTAGATGTTAGGCATGCAACCAGGGATCTGCTCTTTCTCATGGCAGCAGAAATCCTATCTCTTTTTTTGCAGGTAAAAAGGACCACCGGTCTGAGAAATGCATCTGATAACTAAAATTATTATTCAGCATGGGTTTTTTTTTCCTAAGTGGAATTATTTTTCTCTGTCTTGAAATAGCATTTTTGTTAATGGTGGGTTGGATCCAGATGTACTCCTATGAATTGTGCTGTCAATCCCATTCTGACTTAGGGCAACTCCTCTCAGAGTTTTCTAATCAAAAGTGCTCAGAGGTGGTTTACCATTCCTTTTTTCTGAGAGTGAGGACCTACTTTCCTTTCCTTTTTATTGTATCACTATATTTGTATGTATAGTCACACAGTATATATAATGCTGGGCCTGTTCACAGAGGTATCAGCTCAGTCTGTAAATTTCTTGCCATTTTACTGGTTTTGCAAGCTACATGTGTCATCTCATATAATGAATTCATTTTCTCTCCTGTTTCTGGGTCCCTGGCTATATATGTTTGAAGAAGTGGACATGTCCACGAAACATTACATTAAAATATGAAAGTTAGTCTTTAAGGTGCTACATGTTTTGTGTCTTTTGTTTTGTTTTTCTTTGATTTTTGCCTGCAGTTCTTGGAAAGAGTAACACGGCTACCCTCTCTGAAATTTCTGGGTCCTTGTTGTCCTAAAATTGCCTTTTTTCTTTTTAACTTTGTAAGTGATATATCACCTTTTTTTTTGTTTAACTTCTACCTGTTATTCAATGCACCACCTGGAGGGATATGTCACCTGCATCCCTCCCTCCCTGCCATAAATTAGATGCCAGGTATGGGAAGTCTGTCTCCTTCTGAGCAATGTAGTTCATGTTGTTGATGCTGCTGTTGAAAGAACATTCCACTGATGGCTATTTGTCACTAAGCATTTAAAAAAAATTAAGGATACAAGTGTGGTGGACATGCAGCAGCCATGGTGTCTAAGAACCTGACGTGCTCATAAAGGAAATAAATCAATAGCTACGTTCAAAAATCAATAAGGACTGAACTGAAACAAGGATGGGATAATTTTAAAAAGGCCATGCTGTCCAAGTGGGGAAAAACAACAACTGAATGGTCAAATGAATCAGTGTTACATATGCATTGTCTGAGTGGAAATATACAAAACAATTAAAATGACTGCAAAATTTAAGTAACTGGGGTTCTTTCCACACCTAATTGTAACCATTTAAGTCCCAATGATTTTAATGGCCTTCCCTGTGTGTTGTGTCATTATAGTTGTGACCGACTGTTAATGACTCCATGTCCATGGAGTTTTCTTGGCAGGAATACTGGACTGGCTTGCCAGTTCCTACTACAGGCGCCTACAGCATCTGGTATTCCTTGGTGGTAGCCCATCCAAGTACTAACCAGGGCCAACCCTGCTTAGCTTCCGAAATCAGGCCAGATCGGACGTGCTTAGGGTATCTAAGTAGGACCAAGTTTGGCTCTGTATGGATTTTTTTAAAATGAAAAATAATCTTTCTTTTTAAAAAAAAACACAATGCAAGTAATTAAAGAACAGAACAAAAGCTGTGCTGTTTTGTCACTAACTTCTCTATTTTTGTTTCCTCAGACCAGGCTCAAGTGATCAGCAACCACCAAATTAAAAGCAAACCAATAAGAATTGTGCCCCCCTGGAAAGCTGAGAGGGCAGAGAAAGAGTGTGTGTGTGTGTGTGTGTGTGTGTGTGTGTCCACATGAACACGTGTGTCTGTGTGAGTAGGCTGTCAAATAAGGCAGGTGGGCTGCATTTCCCTGATTGTTCACAAGTCATGCAAGCTAGTTCCAGGGGAAAATATTTAATGTCTGTGAGAGCCAGCCTTTTTCTCCATTATAAGAACCAAAATCAGCATATCACCTTGTTTACTTTGTGGGGAAAAGTGAAACGATTCACATACTAATGAATGTGTCATTCGGACCGTTCTTTGTTTTGGGTGAATAGAAAGGGTGGCTTCAGGCAAAGTTGGCATGGAAAGCAACACAGAAACCTAAAAAATACCCCCATGTTAATACTGATCCTTAAGAGGAAAACATTCCATGCAGTTTTCAGGGTAAAATTGTTGGACATAAACCACATGGCTACAGATCTCTGTTTCTGTGACTCTATATACTTTTGTCACCCCATTTTTTAAAAAAGGAATAGTTCACAAACTGATTATTGAAAACAATAAAAGTGCCAGCAGATTCCCTGTGTGGCAATAATCTTGCAGAAACATTTGGTGCCTTTTCATTGAGATGGGGGAAACATAACAAAAGAAAGGTAAGGGTAGGTGTATTAAAACCTGTGGGCCCCATGTGCCCCTCAAGGTCATTTTTGTGCCTATCCCAGAGTCCTAAAATAGAAGGAAAATCCCCACTTTTGGGGAGGAGGTTAAAATGGCAAGGGGTCCCCCAAACCCTCCCAACCCCGTAAAATCCAGAAATCAAAACCAGAAGTGGTTATTTGGTAACTTTCATTTTTCTATGGGAGGCATGGTCAGCCATTTTCAGGCCCATTGTCAGCTCCTGCCATTTAGCTCCCAGATATCAGTGCAGACAGCAAGCAGGGACTCCTGAGAGTAAATATTCCTTAATTTTATTTTTTGATCCCTCCACATAGAAAATTAATATCTTGAGTACAATGGTTCTTGCTTAGACTTTTCCATGCTGTACAAGTCTTCAATAGGCAAGGATGGTTTCAGTGTGTGGTGTTTTTTGTTTGTTATATTTTGCAAGAAACATTTAATCATCCTGCTGATTGACGTGCCAATTCAGGAAACGAACCATGACCAGGGACACCCTCTATTAAAAAGAAAGTAAGGCTGGAGTGCTAGTTATGGGTTCTTATTTAGAGCTATTGTACATTGATTGATCAAATGATACTTGAATATAGTGATGAAAATAACTGGGAATTTTTCTCCAATCCCTATTGGAGTGGCTGTCTCCATAATAATTGTATTTTATTGCTTAATTTGGTGTTTACATTTCAAGCATATTTTAGAAGTGACTATAATCATCAAGTACTTTTGGGAGACAGTTGATCGTTGGAGGACAGTTAGGGGAAGATATCCAAAAAGAACAGAAGTAGATGTCACAGATAGCTCATAACTTGAGCTGAAAACAAGTTACAGGAAGCCAGATTCCAGTTGACAATTCTATGAAAAATCCACACTGATGTCTAACAGTAGTAACAGGATTCTCATCAAGCAATTTGCAAATTTATATATTTCTGTATCTTACCTTCTGCAAGTAAGACCATCTGGTGTGAAGTTTCCTCTTTCCTTTTTTGTGAGGGCTGAAACATTATCCATTCCTCAGGCCTCTCCTGTTCTCCAGATCTTCTCAAAGATCAAAAACAGATTTCTGAGATTAAATCATCCAACACCTCAGGTGTTCTGACATGTGGTCCATATGGCCCCAGAGATTATGTGCTGTCAAGTAGATTTTGATTTACAGCAGATTTTGACTGTACCAGAAGGTGTGAGGAGGAATCAAACTCCTAAACTCTAGTTGCACAGTCCAGTGCTCCAACACACAGAGCTCCTAGACTAGCTAAGGTACCTCCTGTCAAACTTCTTAAACTTCATGAAATCAAGTCCTGTCCACTCTCCAGTTAGGCTTTCTCTGTGGGATTGAAAAAGACTGTTTTACATTTTGGAAAAGTCTGGGGATTTAAGTAGATTGCTTCTTTTCTTCTCCATTTTGTCTGGTTCAGGTGTATACCACTAAGATGCTATTCTCACGTAAGCATCAGAATGTCTGTTCAAGTGTTTTTAACATCTCATGTTAATCCCTTTCTTTTTCTGCTTCATCTGTTGAACTCCTTGGTGTAAGATGTGGTGAAGGCATCTGGCCTGGATGCCTTTAAAAGGGTATTGGACAGATCTCTGGAGGAAATGTCTCTCACAGGTTACAAGCCATGTTGAGGATATATCTCATCTCCATGCTTAAAAAGAGGATACCTCAAAATGCCACACTCGGGGAAGTGGTATCAGGAGACAGGTATCTAGTGGCCTCACGTGCTCCCAGAATATCTGGTGGGGCCACTGTGAGATACAGGAAGCTGGACTAGATGGGCCCTTGGCCTGATCCAGCAGAGCTCTTCTTATGTTCTTATGTTATGTTATGTTCTTTCTGAATAAGTTGTCTGAATGCAGAAAAGTTACTCTTTCAACTACAAATCCTGATCCTCTAGCCAGCAGGGCCAGCGACCATGTTAGCTTGTGAGTTTTGGAGCTGTAATCCAGAATAAACAAACAAAAACAACCAGGAACTAAGTTTTGCAAGTTGTATCCCTGAAGTTGTGAGAAAAGCACTAAAAAGGTCAAGGTAGTGTTGACATGCTATGGTTTTTCCAGTAGTGATGTATGGAAGTGAGAGCTGGACTATAAAGAAGGCTGATTGCCACAGAATCAATGCTTTTGAGCTGTGGTGCTGGAGGAGAGTCTTGAGAGTCCCCTGGACTGCAAGGAGATCAAACCTATTCATCCTGAAAGAAATCAACCCCGGGTGTTCATTGGAAGGACAGATTTTGAAGCTGAGGCTCCTGTACTTTGGCCACCTCATGAGGCGAGAGGAGTCCTTGGAAAAGTCCCTGATGCTGGGAAAGATTGAAGGCAACAGGAAAAGGGGATGGCAGAGAATGAGATGGTTGGACGGTGTCACCAATACAACCAACATAGATTTGACCAAACTCCAGGAGACAGTGGAAGACAGAAGGGTCAGATATGAAGAGTTGGACATGACTGAACAACTGAACAACAGAAACAACAATGTTGACAGGAGATGAAGGAATATAAATCCAGTATCTAATAATTTTGTTGATGTGGTGTATTTTATAATTGCCTGAACCTAAAACCACTATTTGTCATTAAAGCTGACTTACATATGTCATGTGTTAAGCATTGTCTCAGCAGGATCTGTGGCTGTTCATCTCTCATTATTTGTTACCAGTAGCTGTGATTGAAATGAGTAAACAAACACAAAGTTCTCACAGCTTGCAGACCAGTACAATCCAGCCTGTCTCTCCTCACCAAGCTGGCTTGCGGGGGAACCCTGCAGGTTACCTCACTAATCATTGGAGTGAAAAGGAGTTCCTGCTGAAGAGATGGCACTTGCATTGTTCTACGTGTGCACCATCAAAATCCTTTATCGTGCCTCCCCTTTGTATACCCCAGCACAAAGGTCCTAACCAACCTCAGACTGGGCACTGTGCCATCTGAACAGATGGGTAGAGAAACGTGGGCAGCCAGATGTCCATGTCTGTGTGTTCAGGGAGGGCATTGAGAGCAAAACTAGCTGTTTCTACAGCTATTCACTCTGAGCCTCCACCACTAGAAGCCGAATCCAGATGGAAACAGCCATTCTCATGATCTTCATAAAGGGAAATCACATTCAGAAGCCAACTGAACCTCATTGCCTGCTTGTTGGCTGAGAAAGAAAAGGCTAATGGAAGTCAAGAGCCAGCAAGGAAAGGCAGTTATACAGGCTTTTTAAAATCACATAGAATTAATGTATCTATAATGGGAGATCACCTGCAGCTATATGTATACTTAATTCTATATTTTAATATAGGTGTTTTTATACCATTCCTCAACCAAAATTCCAAGGCAGAAACAATATTTTTGGCATCATAAAAACATACAAACATAAGAACAGCCTTACTGGAACAGGCCACAGCCCATCCAGTCCAGCATTCTGTCTCACACAGTGGATCACCATTTGCTTCAGGTTATTCCCAAGGAGATGTCTTCACCGGCTTATGATTCCCTGCAAATGGCATTGAGAGATATCCTATCATATGAAGAGCCATGCGAACATAGAACACCTTGTCCCCACTTTTTACAGGAATCTTTTCCAGGGTTACCCCACCCCTTTTCCTACTCAATATCTGGGCATCACTATGAGAGCTGAAGAGGTGGAACGCAGCCACGGCCACTCTCTTTCTACTCCCAGCCTCCGTGAATTCAGTGTTACCATTTGAACAAAGCCTCTTCAAATGTAACATGTGTAGTCCGAGACCAGTGATGGCAGACCTTTTAGAGACCAAGTGCCCGAACTGCGATACAATACCCACTAATTTTTCACAAAGTGCCAATACAGCAGTTTAACCTGAATACAGGTGGCTGTGAAGGAGTGATATCAGGTGCCCACAGAAAGGGCTCCAAGTGCCACCTTTGACACCCGTGCCATAGGTTCCCCAATGCTGTCCTAGACTCTTTCTTCCGAATTACTTCTTTATTTCTTGGTAGAATTAGATGAAGTGTTCAGGACGCTGCCTTTTCCGAAAGGATCAAGTGTCAATGAATGAAATAGTTTGATAAAATATCTTTGAGATTGTTCATGTGTGGTTTTTGTCCTCTTTGGAAGAAAGCCTTTTCAGCTGGACATTTCTCAAATCTGTTTCAGTTCTAGATTTAAGATTAGTATGAATCCTTTCCATCCAGATATCAAACAACCAAATCCATACCTACTCATCTCCAGTAGCAGTACAGGTTCTTATAGACTGTCCATTGTTGATGCCATATTAACCGCCCTTGATATTTAGGGCGATTTGTTTCTGTAGGGAATAAGCAAGCTCAGGTATAACCAGAGGTTTCCACAGTCTAGAAAATAGCTGACAACCTGTTATGCAGCACTGTGGGAATAAGAGGGGTGATGACATCACCATCAATGAATCACTACTGATTATATAGGTAAATTGTTGTTGATTAAATGCAATTTCTGGGTACATGTGACTCATACACAATGCAACAAAATCACATGTACCCTAAAATCACCAAGGGAAGCTGTCAAGCAGTGATGATTTCCTGCTGATGCCACTATATTAGAGATGGGCACGACTCAGAAAAATTGTTCGTTTTCGGTTTTGTTTTCGTCTAGGGGTCCGTTTCGGCTCTTTTCCGTTTTCGTGAGCTAATTTCAAAATTTTTCGTTTTCGTTTCGTTACGTAACGAAAACGAAAAAACGAAAACGAAAACGAAATTTTTTTCGTTTCTTCCCATTTAGCTCCATTAAGTGCTTTCCCAGTAACGAAAAACGAAAATTGGCTCAAAATTAGTCGTTTCGTTTCCGTTTCCGTTCCAATTCTGAGCCGTTTTTCGTTTTTCGTTTCGTTACGTAACGGAAACGAAAAACGAAAACGGAAACGAAAATACCGCTAAGTCGTGCCCATCTCTACACTATATACTATTGCACACATGAAGGTGTGCAACAGGATTTCAGCCATTACATAGATTTGAGAGAACATAGATGGCTCTCCCACCCCAACATTGGTATATTCTTTAGAATGTCAAACCATATGATGACGTGGAACCATATTCTTGGTTGAGAATATTTTGTAATGGGAAGGGTTTATTTGTGCCACAGCTGACAGACAAGACTTGTCTGCTTTTTATTGAGAGATGGTTTCCTTTCCTTTTCATATGCAAAACATGCATTTTTAAAAGGCAAAAAGAGACCCCTCTCCTCTCCTCTACCCCATTTAACTGAGATTACATTTGGCACTGAACAGGCCAAAAAAAAGTGTGTTTAAAGACAAGAAAACAGAATTCCAGCTTGATTTATGTTTCATTCTGTTTCGCTTAGAGTCTTTCTCCCACCCCCACCTCCAGCAGCTGCTGCCTCAGCCGCAACCTTAACTGAAAAGCTAGCAGGAGATGAAGCCCCCTTTGAAGACCTAGCCAGCGCCGTCCACATATTGGCATGTGGGTGCTCTCTTTGAAAAGTTCCCTTGGCAGCCTCTCACAAAGACCAAAGGGAGCCATTTTGATGTGAGAATCACCTCAAGCTTATCCACTTGATCATGTACAATTGGCTGCCCCTCCAAAGGCTTATTTGGACTTTGTGGGACTATACATAGAGTTATTTATGACCAACTTCTGTCTCCTTGACTTTTTAAAATGTTAGCGCACTCCCAAATGATACCACCGCCTGCAGCTCAAAGCGGCTGAACTCATAAACTGATTCAAAACACAAACAAAAATAGTGATTTACATGGAATTTCTTTACTTTGTCTTCACACATTGTTTGATAGGTTGACTAAATTCATGCTGATCTACTTTAGAATAAAAAATAAATATTAAAAACAACATTTTGTTTAGAAAGCTTTACTGAATGTTTATATGTACTGTATACATATAGCTCACGATCATTGCCTTTGAACTCCAGCTAGTGACTAACATACATTTTTAAAAATAGTGCGTCAGATTTGGAACTCCACAATCTTCATGTTTGTAGTGAGACCTGTGTTTTAGATCCCTTGATGTGTTTAATGAAATGTCCAGATTTCAGATCAGGCCTTGAATGGAACTGTCCTCATGCTATGTCAGAACGCTGATCCGTTTAGTGAGCCATCCACTCTAGATTTGCCCAGGCATCGGATGTTTCATTAGGGCCAACATGTGTCCTAATTTCCAGATGATGGTCCTTTGTTTGATTGCTTTTTCAAGGACTGCTCCTCTTCACACCTGCTTACAGATAAAGAAACATAAGAATGGAGTGCAAAAGCCTTCGAGTGACGCACAAACAGGATCTCAGGTGCAGATTCACCAGTAGGAAGAACAGAAGCAAACTCTTCAGGAGTCTTTCCTGTCATGCCTGATCTTACTCAAAATGCTGATAAACAGTGTTGTTAATAGCTAGACTGAGGGGTAGATGTGGTGTTCCAGCCTCAGGTGAATGGTAGCATCTCCCATGGCAGTGTTTGCTGAGATTTAGAAAGGCTTCTCAGTGCTTCAGCAGTTACCCTACCTCAATGATGGTGAACCTTTTAGAGACCAAGTGCCTGAACTTGGATTCAAAACTCACTCCCCCTCCCGCAAAGTGCCAAGATGTCAATTTAACCTGAATAAAGTGGTACCCCCAAGTTACAAATGCTTCGCGTGCTACCCTTCAGGAAAGCAAGGATCAAAGAACAGGTTGTTTAAACTCCCGCGGCTACAGCACCCTCGCTATGGCCACAGGAAATTAAAAAACCTGCTCTTTGATCCTCACTTTCTCGAAGGGTGCTACCCTTGGGGAAAGTGAGGAGCGAAGAGCAGGGATGCTACCCTTTGGGAAAGTGATGCAGGCTTCTGGATTTCCTGTGGCTACAGTGAGGGTGTTGTGGCCATGGAAAATTCAAAAGTCTGCCCTTTTATCCTCACTTTCCTGAAGGAAAAATTGAAGAGCACTGTGGCCACGGGACATTAAAAAACGTGCTCCTCAATCCTTGCTTTCCCGAAGACTAGCTGCCCTGGGCAGAGAGGCGGATGGGGTGCTACACCATCAGAAAAACCAGGGGTTCATTTGTTATGAAGCTCCCCTTAATGTGATGAATAGGAGTTTGCTTGCTTAAGAACATAGGCAGCCAACGGCCGGAGCAGAAGGAACACCATCCTGAAATTTTGGGGTATGGACCTGCTCCCCAGTCTGGACCATGAACTGCTTATGGATGTAAGCAATGTACTGTGCTATCTCACATGGTGTTCTTGTTTGTCAGTTGCATAGTCGTCCAAGGCAAACAACTTAATGTAGGGAGAGACACTCACTGTCTTTGAATAAATGTATGGATATGAACCAGATTATATCCGTTTGTTTGAATTTGGAGCAATGACAAACTAGGTTGCTCCTTGGCTGTAGCAATATAACTATAGATCCTTTATATCCCACCTGGCATATGCAAGGATTATAAGTTTTAGAGGACGTTCCATGATTTGGAGATGTATGGCAACTTTTCTCCTCTGCAGCACTTCAACCGCTAAGACCTTAAGGAGGATTAGACCAAATCACTGTGAAGTCTATCTCCTCTTATTGCCTCTCAGCCACCCATTTTGCAGAGCTGATGCACCCAAATAACTTGATGGTTCCAAACAAGGAGTATGTCGTAATGCCCCCTAAAGAGTAGGCCCCCAATCTTTGTGCTTTTTATTTGAGCGTGCATTTGGCCCGGGTATGTGTGCTTCTGTGCCTGCCTAACTTGGTGTATCGTATATGACAACTGTAAAATAATTTTGAAAAAATTACTGATGACCCATGATTGGGAAAGACCACAATTGTAATACTGGGCGTGTTTCTAAAAATCATTTGTTGTATAGATTCATTCAGGAAAATAAATGCATCAGAATTATATTAATTTGGAAGACTATAAAAGCCCAAACAAGAGAAAGAATGTACCAAAAAATCATCCAGGATTTAACTCTCGATCCAAAGAGTTTACTATGTACTCTTTTAAAGAAGGAACTACAACTGCAACTGTAGAAGGAGTATGGTGCCCCCTTGTGGGGAAGTAGAAATTCCCTCCAGAAATCCACAAGGACTGCTGCTGTATCTTTCTGAGATGGTCTTCTTAGGTCCCTGTAGGTTTCAGTTCACTTTTTGCTACCTTGTCCTTTCATTTACATTTGGAGCTACGTATTGGCAAACCATTACATGCTGTTTCCAGTGATAGAAAGCTATAGCTCATAACAATAGTACAAAAATGCTCATTTCTCTCATTTTGAACCCCTTCCTTGAATATTCTCAACATTTCCCTCCAGTGGTATAGAGGAAATAAGACTAGCAGTTATCAGATCCACAATGCAGTATTTTTTAATGAAATGCAGTTATTTAGATGAAAAATACATTTGGGTAGAATAAGAATGGCCGTATTACTTAGTTTGGAAAGAGCCCTTTGGAGATTTTCCCCCCAAGCCATATTCAGGTATTATAACACTGTATATGCAGAAAGAATGTGAGGATGTGCATGCTGGTCCTGGTACCCTTGCACTTCCTGATTGTGCAAGAGATACTAAAGTGGGGCTGCAATGCATTTAGATGAACACAGCTATAAAGTACATCATTTTTCCATGTTAAGAACATAATAACGTAAGAACAGAAGAAGAGCCATGGTGGATCAGGCCAAAGGCCCATCTAGTCCAGCTTCCTGTATCTCACAGTGGCCCCACCAAATGTGTCCAGGAGTGCACAAGACTAGATATCTGTCTCCTGATACCACTCCCTTCTAGCTGCAGGTTGGGTTGGAAGAGCCTCGTGGCGCAGTGGTTAAATGCCTGTACTGCAGGTAAAACTGTGTTCACGACCTGGGGTTCAATCCCAGGTAGCAAGCTCAAGGTTCACTCAGCCTTCCATTCTTCCGAGGTCGGTAAAATGAGTACCCAGCTTGCTGGGGGGGGGGGCAATGTGTAGCCTGCACACTGTAATTAAAAATTGTAAACCGCCCAGAGACTACTTAAAGTGGTATGGGGCAGTATATAAGCAGAACACTTTGCTTTTGCTTTTTGTTGTAAGGGCACCAAGCCAGGTGCTCTTGGTTTCCTGAGAGTTCAGGGCTAAAGTCTGAAACCAAGGATGAATAAGGGCCAATCCTTATGCTGTCATGCCACTGTGATGTCACAGAAGTGTGACATCAGCAAGGAGGGCCAGAACAAATGACTCAGCTGATTGTGGAAAAAAGCATTTAGGAATTCAGATGAACAGGCTTCGAGTTTGACTAAAATTCACCTAACTAAGGGCTCGATCTCACATCCCTTTAAAAGCAGTTTAAATTACTAGATAAACCATGTCTAAAAATGCTGTCCCCACGGCCACCGGGCTTTTTGGAAAAAAAGAAAAAAGAAAACCCGGTAATGCCCTTTTAAGCAAGGTTTCTGTGACTCACCCCAGAGGCAGGGAATTTTTTTGCCTCGCTTTGAAAATCCAGCTTTTAAGGAGGCAGATGCCGTGGGACCACACAGATTATCCAGGTTTCTTTTTCTTTCTTTTTTCATAGCATCGACCGGCTGTTCCTGGGGCCGATGGACTATGTTTTTTTTAATTGTCCTGCACCATCGGAGTAACAGGAAGTGGTCCTTTTTTTCTAATGCTAGTGCCACCTGCTGGCCAAGGGGGCTGAACTGCACTTAAAAAAAACAGCTTTGGATGTGGGAACTCCTGTCCCACTTATTCAATCACGTGATGGGACAAAGAGGAAAAGCCGGACCTTCAGAAGACCAGGATCAAAACCAGGTGAGATAGCAGCCCATGTCATATGTAAACCATGACTGAAAGGGGGCGGGATCTTTAGGTATCCAGGCTGGTATAGACCAGGCAGCTGCATCAGTTGCCATAATTCAGTCTAAGCCTTACATACTATGTATGGTGCATAGGGGTTTTTGTAGACACTGTGCTGCTGCCAGTACTTCTGGTAGCCAGAAAGAAGTTTTTCTCCAGGATCTCTACTAGAGATGGACACAACCAATTCATAAAGGCAGCAGTATGCTGCTGCTCCCAACCCTTGTCTCCTTAACCAATCAGCCACTCAGCAGGTCAAGGTTGCTTGCTTTTTCCACCTCCTTGGCTGATCTCCCAGTCAAGAGAAAGAGCACAGACTTCCCTGCCCCATTCTTTTGTCTGACTGGGAGCTCAGACAAGAGGGCAGAGCAGTAGTCTGAGCTGTTGTTGGGACTGGAAAATCAGGGGTGGAGGTGCAGGAAGCTGGCACACTGAGCTTGGTGAGTAGCTGATTCAGTCAGAGGAGTTGTGACGAGAGAAGCAGCAGCATCTGTGCTGCCATTTGTGCGAACTGAGATGAACCAGTTCATGCCCACCTCTCTGCTACTGCTCCTGGGCCTGTGCAGCAAGGCTCATGATTCATAGTTCTTGTGCTCTCTTCACTTCCTTACTTCAAATGAATTTTGAAATGTGGGGGTAGACAGCTTAGAAAGTCTTTTAAGGGGTACAGAATGGGGGAGCCCAATCTGTATGCCCTAGGAATTATTGCAGACCACTAGTTGCCTATCTTTCATATCTTTCGCCTAATTTATTCTTTAAACCTTATGACTTGCAACCATGACCTATCTTGCCTATGGACATCTCTGAATATGCATTGTTGCAAGATGTGCAACAATGGGCTCATGTTACAGGAAACCAAATTTCGGTTGAATATAAAAAAAAACTTCCTGCTAGAGCAGTACAGCAATAGAACCAACTGCTTAAAGAGGCAGTAAGTGTTCCAACATGGAGGGATTCAAGGGAAATTTAGATAGCCATCTGGCAGATATCCTATGATTTGTATTCCTGACTTGAGCTGCGAGTTGGACTTGATGGCCTCTTAGGCCACTTCCAACTGCATGATTCTATGATTCTATTATACTTATGCATGTAATCTACACCTATTCTAAATTTGTGTGTGTGTGTGTGTATGCTTTCTAATTTGTAGGTGTGCCCATGTGTCCTTGTATCTCAAAGCAGAAAGGTCCTGTCACAGACCTGGGTTTTCTATACTGTCACCAATAAATTTACTTTAAATATTCATGCATTGAGAATGGGGTCTGACACAAAGTAATTAATGTTCAAACAGGTGGATATCTTTATTGATTACCCACAGGAAGATGAATAAACATTGAGAACACGTTCTTTAAATCGGCTTAGATAGAACGTCTTAGATAAATGCTTTTTAAAACTAACTTTGTTATATATTCTCACAGTCCTTATACCACTTCTACAAGATTCTAAACAATTTCTCTCTCCAGACCCTAACCAAACCCTAACCGGACCCTATCTTTAAACTAGCAGTCATGAGAGCCTATCTAGACCCTGTCCAGTCCCTATCTGCCAGTTATTCCAACTGGCACACAGTTTTTATAAGCTTGAGCCCCACCCACAGGCTATTCCATTGGTTACCCAGTTTTCATCATTTGAATATTTATGAGGTACCTGTCAAGTTTTGCCACAGGTCCCTACAGTTTAAGGGTCTAGTCTCTCCCCCCCCCCTTCTTTTTTATATCAATGCATTTGTATGTGTAGTCAAGTGGTATATTTACTGCTGGGCCCTTTCACAAGGCTGTCATTTAAATTAGTGCATTTCTTTCTTGTTTTTTGTTTTGTTTTGTTTTTTCACCAAATTGTCTCTAATTTATTAATTTTTCCAGGTAAAGGACATTAAGAGCATCAGAAAACTTGGCGAAAGCTTTATTTGTGGTTACAAAAGATAATTATATAAAAATATATAAATCAAATGAGTTTCAAATATGATGGCAGCCAGAAATTAGTGCATTTCTTGTTACTTATACTGAATCCCTAAGCTACATGTGCCATTGCATAAAAATCAATTCACTTTCCAATCTATTTTTGGGTCCATACTGCCCTAATTTTTTTCTTTACAATTTTTTAAATTAATATGTTGCTATAGAAGCATACTCTAGTACCTTGGTTTATGAGCATAATCTGTTCCGGAAACATGCCTGTAAACCAAAATACTAGTAAATATATTTTTTTCAAATTCCATAAGAAATAATTAAAACTTACTTAATTCGTTCTGTGGTTGCATGCCCCATCATTGAGGTATTACTGTACATTTGTCTGTGATAATGTAAAACTGTAGAAGGCAACATTGTAAATTGATTAATAATTACTGGTGTACACCTCACTAGTTGTTAGGGGAAAATTGCACATAAACCATACAAGATCAGGGAAGACACTTAAAACAGAGAATACATCAGCTAAGCAATGGGGGGGGGGGTGTAAAGGAAAAAGTAAGTAATTTATTGCTAAGCATTTGTTTAATAATAAAAAAAAAATTAAGGATACAAGCAGGGTGGCTGTGCAATGGCCATACCACCCAAGAACCATAAGAACATAAGAACATAAGAAGAGCCATGCTGGATCAGGCCAAAGGCCCATCTAGTCCAGCTTCCTGTATCTCACAGTGGCCCCACCAGATGCGTTTGGGAGCACATGAGACTAGATATCTGTCTCCTGATACCACTCCCCTGCATCTGGCCCTTGAAGTACCCTGGTTTTAAGCCTGGAGATGACACATCTTCATGGTTTGTAACCTCCAGGAATCTGTCCAATCCCCTTTTGAAGGCATCCAAGCCACATGCCATCACCACAACCTGTGGCAGGGAGTTCCATAGACTAACAACGCGCTGGGTGAAAAAATATTTTCTTTTGTCTGATCTTACTCTCCCAACCTGTTTAGACAGTAAATAAATGAACAGCAAATTTCTTGCCTTGATAAGGGTTGAAATGATACAGGGACTGAATCATTATAAAAAGGTCATACAAGGTGCAACCCAATTGGCGGGACAAATGAATCAATGTTAAACATGTGTTGTGTGAACAGTAATTTTAAAAACTGTTTAAATAATGGCAGATTTAATATAATTCGGTTTCTTTTGGGACGTGTGGTTGAGTTCTAAGCCAAGAAAATTAGATACTGTATCTGACTTCCTACATCTAGAGACCCAAGAAGCACACACATTTTTGAAAGCTTCTATTTGAAAGTGGGTCTGGGAAGGTTATGGCTATGGATTCACAGCTTTGTTGGCACACCACAAGCAAAATTCCCTCCAGCATTAGAGTGCTGCTATTTAGGAATAACCTCCTGTGAAATTTTCTATAGTGGCTGGAAGGGGTTTCCAAGGCTGGATCTCCATTTCTGAAGGTGGGCTTCTATTTACATCCAGTTTCCACCAAGACCGGAATGCTGCTCTGTGCTTTGATGAGACTGCTTGCTAACCCAAGAGTGGGGCACGTGTGAAAAAATGACAGTGAGCTTTGTTGGCAAAAGAAATCCAAGCCATGGGAAGTGACTCCACTGCTCTTGCTCCATCTAAGGAGTGGTTACGTATCTATAAAATCAGAGGTACGAATTCAACAGGATGAACAATTGGGGATCGGGATTAAAAAATAATAATGATAAAAGTAATCTTATTGAGTATGTCTGTGAAGATTCTCAGTCATCCAGGTGAGTTTATCTGGAAGTTGAGTCATGGCTACTGGACTTCTTTTTTGAGAGATAGAAACGTTTCGCTGTTCATCCAAACAGCTTCATCGGTCTGAATGCAGCTGGTGCAAACCCTGACTCTTATAGGCAGCTTTGACCTCTAGTCACCCTGACCTTAATTAGGCTCATCAGATGAACAATGGCCTAAATAGGCTCGTTAGGGAGACAATGGTATCCTTAGCCTTGAGGTGAACCATGGCTTAAGGTGCTGAAACCTATCAAGAAAGGGTCGCTAATGGGTCGTTAGCTATGGCCTTGGTGGTAAAGGCTTTTTGATTTGTCTCAGTAGTGTGGAAAGCACAGCTTGATAAGTAGCAGATAAACTATGCCGGAGGCCACCACCTCTGTTGAGGGAGGGATTTTCAATGCTCACATGAATGGCCTCCCTTACTCCTCTTTCAAACCACCTTTGTCTAATATGTGTACATCCTCATCTTTGAAAGAGTGCCCTTTCTCCCTCAAATGGAGGTGTACTGCTGATTCTGGTCCTGAGCTGTTACCCCTCCTATGTTGGGCCATCCTTCTGTTTAATGGCTGTTTGGTTTCCCCAATGTAGAGGTCTGAACACTCCTCACTGCATTGGACCGCATATACTATATTGCTCCTTTTATGGTTGGGTACCAGATCCTTTGGGTGGACAAGTCTCTGCCTTAGTGTGTTTGTGGGTTTGAAATAAACAGGGATGTGGTGTTTGCCAAAAATCCTTTTAAGCTTCTCTGACACTCCAGCCATGTAAGGAATGACCAGGTTCTTCCACTGGGTCTGGGTCTCAGACTGATCCCTTGTTCTTCTGGGATGGCCCACTGCTTTGTTGAAGGCCCACTTTGGATATCCACAGGCCTTAAGTGCTGTCTTCAGATGCCTGTCTTCCTTCTTCTTGGCTTCTGTGGAGGTGGGGATGCTCTCTGCTCTGTGGCTTAGGGTCCTGATGACTCCTAGTTTGTGCTGTAATGGATGGTTGGAGTCGAACAGTAAGTATTGATCTGTGTGGGTGGGTTTCCTGTAAACTTCTACTCCCAGGCCACGGTCAGGTCTGATGATGACTGCACAATCCAGGAAAGCCAGCCTGTTGTCTTGGGTGTCTTCTCTAGTGAACCTAATATTAGGGTCCACTGCGTTGACGTGGTCTGTAAAGGCCTGTACTTCCCGAGTCTTGATTTTCACCCAGGTATCATCTACATACCTGAACCAGTGAGATGGTGTTGTCCCTGAGAAGGTGTTGAGTGCCTTCTTCTCCACTTCTTCCATGTATAG
Source organism: Phrynocephalus versicolor (assembly GCA_023846285.1). Lineage (NCBI taxonomy): Eukaryota > Metazoa > Chordata > Lepidosauria > Squamata > Agamidae > Phrynocephalus > Phrynocephalus versicolor. Next base: position 2,559,808 of record JAHTLZ010000274.1, on the reverse strand, counting down.
GTTTGCAACAATTGGTGACACTGGAGAACCCATGGCACAACCATGCTTCTGTCTGTAGAAGTCCCCTCTGTACATGAAATATGTGGTATTCAGACACAGGTCCAGGAGCAGGCATATCTGGTCTGGGTTGAGTCGGCATCTGGAGGTGAGGGTGCTGTCTTCTCTTAGTCTTCTCTTTACCATCGTTAGGGCATCAGTGGTGGGGATGCTTGTAAAGAGTGATGTGACATCAAAGGATACCATGGTTTCATCTGTATCCAGTTTCAGCTCCCTGACTTTAGAAACAAACTCCTCTGAATTGTGTACGTGGTGGTCCGTGAGTCCAACCAGTGGGGCTAGGATAGTTGCCAGGTATTTTGCAATCTTGTACGTCACTGAATTTATACTGCTGACAATTGGTCTGAGGGGGATTCCTTGCTTGTGGATCTTTGGAAGTCCATAAAAGCAGGGGACGGTCTCTCCGGGATATAACTGGTGGTAGGTCACCCTGTCAATTATGTTTTCTTGCTCCAAGAGTTTTAAGCATTCTATTACTTTCTTCCTGTAATTGCTGGTGGGGTCTCTTTTTAGTTTTTCATACGTGTGTTGGTCATCTAAAAGTGTAATAAGCTTCTTGTGATAGTCCACCGTGTTGAGGACGACAGTGCACATATTTCATATACAGAGGGGACTTCTACAGACAGAAGCATGGTTGTGCCATGGGTTCTCCAGTGTCACCAATTGTTGCAAACCTATACATGGAAGAAGTGGAGAAGAAGGCACTCAACACCTTCTCAGGGACAACACCATCTCACTGGTTCAGGTATGTAGATGATACCTGGGTGAAAATCAAGACTCGGGAAGTACAGGCCTTTACAGACCACGTCAACGCAGTGGACCCTAATATTAGGTTCACTAGAGAAGACACCCAAGACAACAGGCTGGCTTTCCTGGATTGTGCAGTCATCATCAGACCTGACTGTGGCCTGGAAGTAGAAGTTTACAGGAAACCCACCCACACAGATCAATACTTACTGTTCGACTCCAACCATCCATTACAGCACAAACTAGGAGTCATCAGGACCCTAAGCCACAGAGCAGAGAGCATCCCCACCTCCACAGAAGCCAAGAAGAAGGAAGACAGGCATCTGAAGACAGCACTTAAGGCCTGTGGATATCCAAAGTGGGCCTTCAACAAAGCAGTGGGCCATCCCAGAAGAACAAGGGATCAGTCTGAGACCCAGACCCAGTGGAAGAACCTGGTCATTCCTTACATGGCTGGAGTGTCAGAGAAGCTTAAAAGGATTTTTGGCAAACACCACATCCCTGTTTATTTCAAACCCACAAACACACTAAGGCAGAGACTTGTCCACCCAAAGGATCTGGTACCCAACCATAAAAGGAGCAATATAGTATATGCGGTCCAATGCAGTGAGGAGTGTTCAGACCTCTACATTGGGGAAACCAAACAGCCATTAAACAGAAGGATGGCCCAACATAGGAGGGGTAACAGCTCAGGACCAGAATCAGCAGTACACCTCCATTTGAAGGAGAAAGGGCACTCTTTCAAAGATGAGGATGTACACATATTAGACAAAG
>JAHTLZ010000274.1:2539178-2550512 GCA_023846285.1 Phrynocephalus versicolor | reverse complement strand
ACACACACACACACACACACACACACACACACACACACACACACACAGACAGAGGGGGTACCTACAAATGATCCTCACTCAGAAAGATTATATCTACTTAGATTAGCGATAACAGGGAGATATATAGAGAAAAAAAATAAAAGAGAAGAAATGAGAGTTTGGGAACCATGTGTGATTCTTACAGAAAATTCCCCATTTTTCTTACTTGGTAAGCCTTAGCCTCTGCTTTTATATCTTCATATATTTTATATTCTAATATGCCATGTTTACATGGTTTGTAAACTAAATTTTAGCACCAGGCTAGGCAGCAATTCAGCAGGCATAAAGAACTCATTGCTTTTAAAAAATAATCTAGTGCAAAGGTGCAGCAGAGGAAGGATTTTCCATCTAGCACAGAGGGAAGATGGATTTGGATAGGTGGTACAGTATTTGTCACTTGGAGGGGTAATACTGCATTCTATACATTGTTATTGTTTATAAGTTGCACTTTTTGTTTTAAACTGCCCTGAGTAACCTTTGGACTAAATGGTTTATAAACAAACAAACAAACAAACAAACACAAACACAAACAAACAACATTGTCTGATAATTGGAAGGCATATCAGAATGTTCAGTGATGAAAGCAGGGCAGACAACATGGCTAGTGCTTATTTGGCCTTACCCTTGCTCAGCTTTAAAAGAAGGTCAGGGACATCCATTGGGGTTTACAGCCACTCATGGCTATGAAACAGGACCTCTCTACTTATCTCATCCAGTGGCCATGAATCAAGGATCTCTCTTGGCTGCCTTCATCATCAGAGGCAACATGCCTCAGGGTAGCATTTGCCAAAGAGAGCAAGATGGAGGGTGCTGTTGCACTATTCTCCCTATTGCTGATTGTGGCTATCCAGTTGGCTACTTTGAGAATGGGCTATTGGACTCTATAGGTATTTTACCTAATCCATCAGGCTTAGGTTCCTATGACCCTTGCTTGCCAGACTGCAGGGTGCCCCACAGGTTCAGGCGCTGGATCTGTAGAGAGGAGTCATTTGAAGGAAAAGTTGAGAGAGGCTTCATTAGTCAGGATCTCAATCAAAATCTTCAGTCAAGATCTCAATCCAAATCCCCTCACATTTGGTAGCAGGCCATTTTATTTCCATAGCTCAGCTGAATGAAACTATGCAGGCATTGCACTTTCTTATAAATTTTGTGTTGTTTGGGCCTTTTTAGTTTTCCCCTCTGCTTTCAAAAATCAAACCACTTCAGACGTAGTTCTAAAATGAGAGTTAAAATGAGTTCCACCAGGGGGCAATGAAGTGCCAAGTATGGGATCCAAAGTTTCATTTCAAATTGTTTTTGCTCCTTTTTTTTGCTCCTATTTTTTTGCTCCTAAGTGAAAAAATTTAAAGTGTGGAAAATGAATAGGTGAGAAATTTATTTCCAAATGGTTCCTGACCAGATTTTACCAAAATTTGAAAAATTCAAATGGTGAAAAATGCAAAACTAATAAGGTTAGGTCTTGAGAGCCAGGAGTTATTTGTTAGCATCACTATAGCAAATACAAGGTTCCTATTTTATTCAAAGCTTGGGAAAGTTGCTGATCGAGGATGCTACAATTTGCCAAAGCACCCGCATGCAATTGTCCCTGGTGCTTTTCCCCCTCCCAGACATCTTGGTTTTGTTCTAGTGTTTAAAAATCTACTCTTTACTTGGAGCTACTTAGTACTTCCCACTTCCACGGGAGCCTCTTGGTTTGAAGCTTTCCATTTTCAATTAAAAGGCAAAAATATGGAGGAAAGGACCCCTTACCTACAACCAAGTTCGAAAAGAGAAATGGAGCTCACTGCCCAAAAAGAAGGAGAAGGAACTCGTGAGGAAGGAAAGCTGAATGAAAAGGAAGAAATGAAGAAATATTCATGCTGCCAGTGACCTCGTGATGCCCCTGCTGCACCTCCATGATTGAGAGCCCACAGAGATCAAAGCAGAGTCCTTGTTGCTACTCAAAGTTACAGTCAATGGCTTGGCACATTGCAAGGCAACAACCACTTGACAGGGGTTGGGCGGTAGCCCCCAAACTGACAGGAGTTGAAATGTAGCTAACTAACCAGTGCATGAAATATTGTAATGAGACATGGGCACTTTGTGTCCGTTTCTCCAGAGAGAAAAGCCCTATCCAGCCCAACCCCGCCCCAACCCCAGAACCAGCTGGGCCACCTACTGTGTTCCACATGGTCCTCAGCTTTGTCGTCAGCGTTGCTGTGCCTATTGTGAATGGAGCCCGGATGGCTTTTCTCTGCCTCCATGTGCAGCTGGCCGCTCATCAACCGAGAGGGGTGATTTTCCAATAAATACGAACTGACCATGTCTAGTTGTAACTTTTCTGGGCCCAAGAGGAGGCGCTTGATGAGATCCACCGCTTAACAGGCAGTTCTAACATTTAGTTCTTTGGAAGACCTTGACCTCTTGAAAAGGTGAGTGGTGCCTCTCTGGAATGTTACCCCACACAAAGCAGACCCTCTCTGCAGACAGCTTGAGGAGGGATAGGACCTGCTTCAATTTTCTCCCTAACATAGGCTTGTTAGCCTAGAGAGAGAGATTGCTAGAGATTGACATTTGAAATAGCACAGCTGAACTCCACCAGAGACCTGTGACATGAAGTACTAAGTGAACCCACATCAAAAAGGGGTGTACAGTGCTTGAGCAAGGGCTGGGCACAAAGCAGTTGATTTCTTGAGGGGTGGGCAGAAAACCAGAAGACCCCCAGTGGAGACAAAGTGTTTCTTTTATGGACTTTTTGATTCTAGGATAATCTAATGGATATTGAGTACACAATAGAAAAAATGGCTGTTTGTTCTTGCTCTGTTCCACAGGCCTGTTGGAATGCTCTTTCTACCAAGTCCGGAAGTTGAGTTGTGACAATTGGACTTCTTTTCTTGTGAGATCTAAATGTTTCACTACTCATCCAAGCAGCTTTGTCAGTCTAGTCAGAAACATCTCAATCCCACAAGAAAAGCAGTCCAGTTGCCATGACTCAATTTCCAGTTAACTTCACCTGGACAACTGAAAATCTTCACAGACATCTTTTCTACCAAGGCACTTTCTTCAGTGGTTGCAGTTTCTGGTCCTTGCTCTAGAGCAGGGAAAGATGATGTATGTATCTATCATCTATTTCTCAGTGAGAGTTCTGTTTTACTTGACTAATCCTTCTATTTCCCTAGAAATAGATATGATGGTATAGTTGGGTTTTTTTCCTTTTGTCCCACTCTCTGAGCGGGCAGAAGGAATACAACACAGAAGAAGTGAATGTTATGTATAATGATGAAAGGGGGTGTACGCAGCTAGCAGTGCTGAACTGCAAGAGCTGAGAGATAAAACAAAATATTATGGCCTGGTGGCAGCATGTTTAAAAAGCAAATGAAGGTATTGGTTGAGAAGAGTCACTCTGGAGTAAAAGTCCACATCACAGCTTAAGGAGCTTTCCCAGCCAGACAGTTCCCTTCTTTCTTACTCCCCTCTGGCCACAGAGTAACTTGTGGTTGTAACAGCCCTGTTCCTATGGTTTCCTAGTAGCAACTCATCAGGCCTCTGAGAAGCAACAATGGCAAGAATCCTGGGACAGTCTGAGGAACAGACTACATTTTCGGATTGTGACAATCTTATGGTTGTCTCTCTGGAATGTGTCCCTTGGAAGACCAGGAACAAAAGCAACCTGGAAGCCATCTGCAGGGACTGAAATGCAGGTTTCATCATTTGGCTCCTTCAAGAAAGATCCAAGTGACTCCAAGTGACTCCACTGGCAAGCTGGGCTAGACCTAGGTGTCAATAGCCTCAGAGACTTCGAAACCACCCTTTTCTATTGCCAGGGGACAGGTATCAACCAGGTTTGTTTAACATATTAACAGAGACAAACCACAATTTTAGAACAAGTATCTAGAGTTATCGTTTTTCCTTTTCCAAGGAAAGGAAAATAATTGTTTGTAGAGATGGGCACGAAACGAAACAAAATTGTTCTGTTATTCATTATTCATTTCATTACGTAACGAAACAAATAACAAAAAAGTGATGAAATTGGAACGAACCAAACAGAACCACGAAAATTAGGTTCGTTACATTTCGTTTTCGTTAATGGTGATGCACAATGAAATGAGCTGTTTTTAAATGTTAAAAAACGTCCTGAATATCCGTAAAAACCCAGCAATAATTATTAATTTGACTGATAATACCTACCAGGGCTGTTGGGGTCCTTAAAATGTTCATTTATGTCTTTTCTCAGATCGCTGTATTTTTTTCCTTTAAGGGGAGTTAGGGGACATCAACCCAAAATGGCTCCCAGATGCCTAATATTGATTTCTTGGGTATTAAAACGCCCTGGACATCCATAAAAATGCAGTGATAATTATTTGAAATTATTACCTACCAGGGGGTTGGGGTCCTTAAAACATTTGTTTTTGTCTTTCTCCCATCACAATGTATTTTTTCTTTTCCCTTTAAGGATGACACAAAATGGATCCCAGCCACAAGATGGATGCAAGCCATGTGATAGGATCATGTAAATTCTTGGACAATTTCAACCAATAGCATGCCCAGGTTGCAGACTGGGTAGGTGTGGCAGCCACAGAGGGCATAAAAAGCTCTGGCAGCCCCCGTCCTCCTTGCAGTCTGCAGTGGGAGTTAGGGTGGGATTGCTGTCTCTGCGACTCATTACTTTAGGCCAGGCAGGCAGGTGTGTGTCTCTGTGTTCCTGCTGGCTGCAGCCTGGCTCTTAGGGGAGAGAAAGAAGAGATTTCTCTTGCAGCCTCCCTGTGTGTGTGCATACTTCTCGGTGAGTACCCTCCCCTGCCCCGCAGTGTAGTCACTCTGCGGCTGCCTTACGCCCTGGGCAACACCCGCCGCTGCCTTTGCAGCCTCCCTGCATACCCAGTCTATACTGTGTCTCTGCCAGCATCATTTTTTAGTGTTTTCTGGGGCGTTGGGGGGTGCCCGTGCATGGAAATGCTTTAAATCACACAAAAAGCAGGTAAAAACGAAAAATGAAAAAACAAAAAAAAATTTTTCAAAAATTTCACAAAAAATGAAAACGAACCGAAACGGACCCACAACGAAAAACGAAGAACCGAAACATCATTTTTTCAATACGTGCCCATCTCTAATTGTTTGTGCTTTTCTCTGCACTAATAAGGAAATGGCCAAATTCCAAATCCCACCAATACTGTATAATGCAGAAAGGGAGGGAAGGAGAGGTTTCTTTCTCTCTTTCTTCCTTCCTTCCTTCCTTCATTTGTTCCTTCACAGAAGCCACTTGTTCTGTGGGATCAGTGCAGCACATACAGGGTTGTAGCCTTTAAATATGGGGGATTTTGCTCCACAATATTTCCTTTTTCTTCTTTCTCTTTCTCCAAGCCAGGCTCCTGCCTTCAAGGAGTTCTGGACCTAACTGGAGGACTGAGGCAAAGGATGAGTGGAAGCCACATTCTCTTTCTGTCAGTTCAGAACCAAATTTGATGCTGTCTGTGAAGATTCCCAGGCATTCAGGTGAGGTTATCCAGAAGCTGAACCATGGCAACTTGACTTCTTTTCTTGTGAGATCAAAATGTTTTGCTACTCATCCAAGTAGCTTTGTTAGTTGGTGTGAGACCTCCAATGTATAGTTTACCTTGGTTGCACAACATCCCTCAAATTAAAACATTTCAATCTCTTAAAAAATGTCCAGTTGCCATGACTCAACCTCCAGACATATTTGCTGCTCTCAGTGTTTTCTTCTCCTGGTTGCTGTTGCTGCTCTGAAGACAATTTTCAGCATTAAATTTTGGTAATAGTGAGCAGAAAGTAAATGCAGTATCTCTGGTTATCCTGCCCTCTACCTGGGGCATGAGAGAGTCTCTTTTGTCACCTGTAGCTTCCAAAACATCCCAGTCAGCATGACAGTGGTCAAGACTTACTCTGAATTGCCTGAACAGGGCCATGACCTGAAACGCTGACAACCTCAGTTGTGGCCAAGTGATGGGAGCCCAGAGTAACCAGTAACTGCTGTCAAAGAAGACCTGGAGTTGCTTTCACTGGCTGCCACATCCAGAAGGTCAATGAACTTCAACAGACATATCTCAGAACCGCATTGTCATGGTAACTGTGAAAACACAAGGCCCCTAGAATTCCAAGCAGCAACTGCTGATTTTTGAACTAGTACAAGCATGGTAACATTACCAGAGCCCAGTAATTGTTTCAGACTGAGATCTGAGTTGCCAACTATTTAATCTAGCCTTGCTTCTGTGCCTAGAAACAGCAGCCTGACAATTATATAGCTTGATTCTAGTAACAAGTGTACAGATACCTTAGAATAATAACTGCTCATACCCATCATCCAGCTCTTATTTGTTTCCATACTTGGCATCTTGGGATCTTTTGATATTCTTTTTACATTTATTGCTAGTGTATCCTCCTTTGAAATATTGGTTCAGCCTAAAGGGGTGAACGGAAAAGAAAGAGCAGAGCTGTGAGTAAGATATTTCAATCAGAAAGAGCAGGGAAGCTGAAGAGGCCAGAATTGCTGTTTCCACTAGGGCGCTTTTACACGACCTCTAAAATCCATTGGCAAATTAAATTTGGACCAGAGATCATGGGGGTTTGTTCTGCTTCCTGTGTTCCCACCCTTCTGCACCCCATTGCTCCTGTCTGCATGAGGGGAGGGAGAAAAAAAGGGAGAAAAGAATGCAGGCTCACCTCCACTCACCTCCGTCTGCCGTCGGTGCAGCCCCGTAGGGATTCCAGGCTGTTAAAGGGGCGGCGGGGACAAAAAACCAAACAGAAGGCAAGGAGAGCCGGCATCCACAGCTTCATAATACGCATCAGATTTTTTTTTTTTTTACCTCCGGAGACCAGATATTGTAAAATGCGCTGGGGCACGCTTAGGTGGGCGTGGTCGTACTTAATTTCTTTTAAAGTCTGCAGCTGGTGGGAAAACAATTTTAAGCTCCACATCTGGGAGCCCTTTGCCTCAGATTTTAGGGGCCGTGTAAAAGCAGCCTAACTGCTTGGGCTAGGTATAATTCCTATATGTTTATATTGGAGGTGTGAATCCACACAGGAAATTCACATTATCAAAGTATTGAATTGATATTTTATTCTAGAGTTTTGAAGATTCTGTATGGATACACAATTCAAGTGAGGAAGATATCTTGGATTTTTTCTGAATTTGAATTTCCAAGGACATTTGAACTTTTGAATTCTAGGAGCAGCTTCATTATTGGGGCTGTTGCCAAGCTCTTGGTGAACAAATTGTAGCATTTTGTTGTAGTCATAATTGCTTATGTTGTCTGTTATATAACCGTGAATAAGAAGAAATTTGTTTTGTGGGATTGTGTTTGGAAAGTTTGTCAATAGATAGCTAAGATAGATAACAAACAACCCCATAAAACGTACAAGTGTTACACTGGCCTACTTTGAAAGTTAATTTCTATGGTCTCTCATTGTTCTGAAGACCTACAGCGGTGGTTTGAGCAGACCAGCTGAGCTTGTCTGATGGTGGTTTACTCATCCTAGCATGCATGTCCAAAGGCTAGAAACTCCTACCAGAGTTTGACGGGTATTGGCATTTGTCAACCATTATTAAGGAAGCCCTGAGTATCCTGCCATTCTGAAAGATGTGGATTTTGTAGTCCTCGGATTTTCTTCCAGGACAATGTTGGATAGCTGGTTCTACCTCACACCTATCTCCTGTATGGAGGAACATCTGGTAGTGGAGGAAATAAACCTTCTGGTTATCAAAGGAGGAAAAAAAATGTCCCACTACTTCATGTTGGGAGCTTTTGTTTTCATAGTCTTGAATAAGCATGTGGCACCTGCTTATAGATACTATTATCATTGGTGAGGTGGAAAAGCTTGAACAAGAGATGTTTTTGCCCTATTTATAGAAATCAGAAGTTAGCATATAGTGAGATCGGTCCTGTTAATTCTTAAGAGCCTCTTTGACGGCTTGGCTGTTTCTCCTTTATTTTCCTTCTTCACTCACAACCTGGGAATGGCATGCCTCACGAATTCCCACTGCCCATCTCTCATGTGCCAGTTCAGTTTGGGAGATGATGAAAGACCAGTTCCTTTACCCCTGATCTTGGCCATCCTTTATTCTAACAAGCTGGATTTGAAAAGACGAATCGTTCTTTGCACTGGCTGGTTTACACAAATATTATGGGGATGTTGCAGTCCTTGAATAGTGAATATGCTTGTCCTCCTCAACAACTTGTCATGACAAGGGTATATTGAAAAGCCTTTGAGCCCATTTTAATTCTCCAAAATATCAATAGTACTGTATATCTAAGCAGTAATGAATATGCCTTGCACTTCCCTCTTACCCCAACATATTACAGTTATGATGGCATGATCACAATATTTTAGCTGCTTACTACCCTAATAATTAATAAACAAAGAGATTGTTTATACTTTAACCTTGTATTATTTCTTTGGGGGTATGGGGTGGGGAGTTCAGGTGTCTTGCCATTCCTTTCCTCTAGATGGCACTGTTATCCCTGCGGTCAGAAATGTGGCTTATGGGGTGAAAGCGGAATGTATTCCCCAAACAGGGACACCTGGAGGCATCCACCTTCCACCCTTCTCCTTCCTACCTTTGCTACAGATGACTGCATTATTTTGAACTGTTGCTATGACAATAAGATCCTGAGCTTGCTATCTGCGTTCAGCATCTCTGCTCCTGTCACAGCCTTCCAAAACACCTCAGTCACCTTCTTTTCATTCATCCACATCTATTTTAAGGCTCTTGTTTATGTTTGCTGGTCAAAGCAAAAGCAGATTCTTCATGCACCATCAGTCACCAATCCTCACCTGTTCCAAGAAGCCCACTGTTTTAAAAGCTGATGATAGAGGAAAGGAAAGAAAGGGAATTCTGAGACTATTACGCAAGGATCACCCAAGTTTCACATTCAGAAAAATCATCTAGGGTTATAATATCAGTGTGAAAGAAGATTCATTTGAGAACCTCACAAAATAGTCAGAGGGATATGAATGAGAGAATTATGGGATGCTGTTACACACGATTGACATTTTAAATTACCCCCAACACAATCCGTTTTCCCCAGGTAGAGAACTTTAAAGAGCAGTAGTAACTAAATACATGCATATGTAATAAGTGAATTGATTGTTTTTATTTCAGTTAACAGCTCGATGGGGAACTGATTAAAAAACAACAGCCCTTAAATCTCTCCCACTGAATTCAATGAGACAGAAGTGTTTCCTTTTGACTAATATCCCATATCTATAGTCTTTGCCCTTAAACTAAGAATGCCTTGACTCATTTTTCTGGTGTTATAGCACATGAGGCTTCTCAAAGTGAGATCACACATGGAGGCAAATGCTTATTTCTTATCTCTCCAGCAAAAATACTTGAGACACCAGACATACAAAGTGTTAATGTCTAATTGACAAATTACAAAATACTGTAAAAGCAAACTAACTGATCTAGTGTGGAATGGTGCAACCTTAAGGATTAAGTGCAGCTCTTAAGGGTATTTTCTCCCATAGATAAGGAATTGAGTATTCTCAAGTGAGGCCCTCAGGCTCACAAAGTGATCCCACAGAATTTGACAGGCATTGCCATATTTAATGGCTCCAAATTCCAGGGCAGAATGATGGACAGAGGATATCCATCACATGCTGCCAGACAATAAGTTGCTGGCCACCATGTAATAAGCACACGTCTGCGCATTGTGTTCTGTAGTGAATGGCCTATTATTTGGGTATAGGACTGCAGCATTACCGCACTGTTAAGTGGATGCCAGAGAAAAGGAAAGGGAATTAGTGTCTATTTTCTCCTACATATGGAGTTGTGCTCCAAGGATGTGACAACAGAACATATCCATGTAGCCACAGAGTGACAAGAAAGTTGAGCCTGGTGGGGACTTTGTCCTACTGTGACCTTTTATTGTCCCGCGGTGGGGGTGGGGGTGGGGTGGAGTGGCGGCTCAGTAGACTAGATCACTGAAACGGTCAGCTGCAAAGTCGGCAGCTCGGTTTGAATCCCGGGTGCCTCAAAGTGGAGTGAGCTCCCACCATTAACCCCAGCTCCTGCCAACCTAGGAGCTCGAAAGCATGTCAATGCAAGCAGATAAATAGGTCCTGCCATAAAAAGCAGGAAGGTAGACAGTGTTTCCGTGCAGCCATGCCAGCCACGTGGCCACAGACTTGCACAACACTGGCTCTTTGGGTTGAAAATGGAGATGAGCACTGCTCCTAGAGTCAGACACGAGTAACACACATGTGTGGGGGGAACCTTTACCTTTACCTATGTTACAGAGAATCCATGAGCTGCTACTCTGGGCAGCAGTATCGCAGAGCTTATGAACATTTCAGAGCCCCACTGACTTTCTGATCTGGAGTCCAGTGGATCACCCTCACATGGATCTGGCAGATTATAAACAGTCATTTATTCATTCATAGTATTGCAGTAATGTCACTAGAGCACTGAAAGCTGTTGGCTGCAAAGTTGGCAGCTCAGAGGTTTGAATCCTGGGTGCCACGCAGAGGATTGAGCTCCCGCTGCTAACTCCAGCTCTTGCCATCCTAGCAGTTTGAAAGCACATAAATGCAAGTAGATAAATAGGTACCGCCGTAAAAAGCGGGAAGGTAAAATCGTGTTTCCTTGCAGCCATGCCGGCCACATGGCCATGGACTTGCACAACACTAGCTCTTCAGCTTGAAAATTGAGATGAGCACCACCCCTAGAGTCGGATACAACTAGCATGCATGTGCGGGGGGGGGGGACTTTCACCTTTACCTTACACCATCATCATAAACAACAGACTTACAAATAGGATTGAGCAGTGCCTTTATTTGATCCTAAATAGCCTGATAAAGAGTCCTGGAAGGCTCTTTATCAGGCTAAGTACAGCACAGTTTAAGATGGGAGGGAGAATAGGAGTCTAATAATGGCTAGATGTTGGAAATGTATGACCTGCAATTAAAGCTTCAAGATGGAGATTGCAAGTGTCAATAATCTACCTGAAGTGTGATTCCAAAGGGTTCACCTTTGGAGATTTCAGGATGTCTTTTGTTGTCTCTTTAAACATATGGCTGCTAGTTACTTGGTGGATTCCCTATTGCCTTTTGTCAAAAGTACAGTGCTCTTGTTTTGGCTGGGAGCAGAAGCACCCAAAAACATGGCAGTACTCATGATAGAAAACAGAAGATTAAATTTAGATAATGCACAGCACACACACAAAATGTCATTTGAAGCCAAATGACAGCTAATATATAGAAGATGGTATCTCAGTTACAATAAGTGGAAGCATATGAGATTTTTAAAAATGACAGCTGTCAATAATTTTTCTATTAAGTGTACTATATATATAT
>JAHTLZ010000274.1:2527176-2539138 GCA_023846285.1 Phrynocephalus versicolor | reverse complement strand
ATATATATACAAATAGGATATATCTATATCAATTGTAGATATATATATATCAATTGTAGAGCAGCAGCATCTGAGCAATATCTTTTACTATTTTTCCCAGATCTCATTCTAATAAAAAAGAGTGGGCAATAGTTCACAATTATTCCTACATTTGCATCATGGTGTCATTTCCCACAACATGGGCATATTTTATATAATCTAATCAACATTTGCAATTTATTTGATACATGTTACTGGGCTCTGCCTTATATTAGATATAAGTAATTCCCCCAAACTGGTGATATGTTTCATCTAGATATCTGATTTTCAAAAGAGTCAAATGAAATCTAATTTGAGAAAATGCAAAGCAAAATGGATTTACTCCTCCTCATTTATGTTTCACTTTTCTGTACAACAATGGTCTCAATGGACAACAATGCATTCTTTCCAACTACTGTCCTTCCATCAATAGAAGGCATTCATCAATATCATAAGGAGACTAATTTTTTTGGCAGCATTCCATATCCTGTTTTCGCAGCATCACCATCACTCCAGACCTGCTACAGACACTTATCCAACTCTCTGGAGCTGCGCTGGCGTATTTATTTATTTATTTATTTATTTATTTATTTATTTATTTATTTATTTATTTGCCTTTTACACCACCCATCTAGCCGTAGTTGCCTCCTCCCTGTTGTACAGATGGATGTCTTTTGCCAGTGAAGGGACTATCATGGAGGACCAATCAGTATAACAAAATTTGTCTATGCTGAATTCTTTGAAGACTTTCAAAGACAAACTGGGTCCGGCTTTATCCCATACTACGCAAAACATCATATATGCCTTTTCTTTCTCTAACTTATTTTATACTGAAATTCTGACAAGAGCTCCTCCTAACTAATGTATAGAGAACTAGACTTTCTAATACTGGTCTATAAAGCTCCAGTAGTCAGGGCAGTGTACAGTTTTATTTAGAAAGGATGTGCCCTTTTCTTTCTTTTCCCCTCAAATCAATAGTGGCTTTGCACATGGTCTTTCATCTTTCCCAGTGAATTTCAGCATGAGATGTTGCTGATTTGTCATCGATTTCATTTAATGAAAAGGGTAAGTACAGAAAGAAAGAAATTCATTTGGGCTTTAGTGTAATTTTTGCGGCTGAAACTTTGGTATTTCACGCAGGTCTAGCAGTTTCAATACATATTTGGAATTTTCAGTCCATTTATTTCAGTGGAGGCAAAAGACCTAGGATTATTTTTTCCACACCAGAAGAATATTTTTTTAAAATCCTCACACTAAAATTCTGAGGAAGTCCAAGGAAATCAACATATTTATGCAGAGGCAGGGTAGGCAAGACAGTCAGATGTTGCGAGACTATTAAAACTTCAGAGCGTGAGACTGAATCCACTTGCATTCAGATCACCCTCCCTGCATAGGCAAGGCTAGCATTTTGGCCCCTGTACCCAGGAGAGAAGCCATTTGGCTAACATGCTTATCTTCCCTAAACGATATGTTGTTGCTGTTGCTGTCGTTTTGTTCCCAGCTCCCATGGGGGAGCTTTCCAACACATGATCCTCAGGGAACAGCTGAAATGGTGCTGTTCATGATTATCTCAGGGGTGCAGCTTTTCTCATTCAAGTGAAGTATATTTTGACGATAGCAGCGCAGAGCATGTTCTCTGTTTTCCTCCCTACCTTTTCCCACCAAGTTTGGAGCCAAAAGGTGTATGTGTGTGTGTTGTGTCATTACAGTCATGACTGACTCTTCGTGACCCCATGTCCATGGAGTTTTCTTGACAGGAATACTGGAGTGGCTTGCCAGTTCCTATATCTAATAAAAGGCAGAATCTACTAACATGTATCAAATAAATTGCAAATGTTGGTTAGATTATATATCCCCATGTTGTGGGAGATGACACCATGATGCAAATGTTGGAATAATTGTGAACTATTGCCCATTCCCTGGTGGTCTCCCGTCCAAGTACTACCCAGGCCCGACCCTGCTTAGCTTCCAAAATCAGGCAAGATCAGATGTGCTTGGGGCATAGGGCTAAAAGAAGTGTTGCCTTATCATCACCTCCATCACCAGGAAGGAGTACAAAGTTCAGAAGCTAGGGAATTATGTTAATGTGTACATTGGACTCCTCTAGAAATGTTACCAGACCAGCATGGGAAGCAGAACTGAGAATGAGTTAATGTCCTCGAACTTCTGTTTGACTAGTGTTTGCCATGCTACTGCCAGTAACCTGGAATTATTATAGGCAAGTCCAAGCAGAGCTTGGAAAAGTGAACTTTTTGCAGTGCATTGCTCAGAAGCTCCAGACAGAGATTCGGGAAGATGAAGATAGAAAAGGAGTCACTTCTCCAACCTATGTGCCCAAAACATAGGGAAAGAATGTAGGTCCACTTGGTGCCTGTCCCAATTTTGATCCTTGCGAACAAAAGGCTATAAGATCATAATCATAAGAATAGAATTTTGGTTTTCTTTCTCTTATGCAGACATGGAGCTACAATCAGTATCCGTCCATTCTGGAGAAATGGCAGGGGGTTTGTTGATACCAGTAGTGTACTGAATTCTCCTGACATGTGTTTGTTTACTCTGGATGTTGTTGTTACAAGGTTTAGCCTGCGAGAGAGGCAGAGAAAGTGTTTGTGGACAAAATACCTTTCGTCTGTTTCCCCACATCTGTTTGGAGCCATTGTCCCCCATCTGCTCCTGCTTTGGAAAAACAAACATACACCTTCAATGGACTTTACTTATCCTGGTGAAACAGGGATTAGGTGGTGAGTGTGGTAACATCACAACACCATACAGCCCCTCAGATCATGTGTCAGTGTGATGACATAAGCAAGGGGGGGGGAAACTCACATTGCCCTTCCATTGAACAGGTAAAGAAAAGAAGGAAGCATCCCAGCTAGGCAGGCAAGTAGTCTGACACTTCCTGTCTTTGCAATTGGAACCCTTTTGTCCTGGTTATTTAATTACATAGGGTGTATAGAAAGACTGTTGCCTTAAACTGTCTTTGTCCCTCCGCAGTTACATAGATGAGTGGTGCAATGATAGGGGAGAGGGGGGAAACGGCATGTCCCAAAGTGTGACAACATGTGCCTCCCATTTTAGATTAGCACTGTGACCTGCCCAACATTATCACCTGTCCATGGGGAGTATCTGTGACTTAATATACAGTGTTGCATGGATTCCATGAGAATGCAACATGCCCCTGCTGCAGTGTTTATGGAGGTATAGGCACAACATGACAGGTCCCTGTTTGGTCACCATCTTGTCTCCATGGTGGGGCAAGACAACCATTCGCTTCCATCAAGGAGTAGGGAACCATTGTGTTCCAGACTGAAACCAGTTTACTCAGTTCCACAGACCTTTGTGAGAAACTTTTAGAACTTAACCTGTCTCTTGACAGCTCCACTGCTCCCATTATGTATCCAAATGTTGGTCCTGGTTAGTCATTCGAGGATTTGAAGGAATGTTGGAGACTGGTTTTCTCACAGGTAGGGCATTTTCAGTGCCTGCAGTTTGCTGGACAGAGAATAGTGCTCGCATTCAGAACAACACCCAGTTCCTTCCCAAACCATCTGATAATCTGGAATCAAAAAATACCACCAAGCCCTCCAACTGTAAATGGGGATATATCCGTCCATTCTGCTACAAATGGAAGTCGTGGATGAGTAACTGTCCTTTCTGTGGCTGAGCTAAATATATTCCTTATTTAATAAGGATCACCGGCTGTCAAGTCAACTCTGACATATGGTAATCATTTGGGGTGGGTGGGTTCTGGTGGAGAGCATGCAGAAGTGGAATTACCTGTCCTTGCTTTCGGAGGGGCATCCTATGACTGTACAGCTTTCCCAGGGCCACACAGGCTGACTCTTCCGAAGAGGTGCACTGGGGAATTGAACTCCCAACCTCTGGTTCCATAGCCAAATACTTAATTCACTGAGCTATCCAGCCACCTGTCCCTTCCTTGGAGAAGACTTTCCCAATATCATCAGAAAGTGCCTCTGCCTTTTGAAATGATGCTTAGCATAAAAATGTCTTAGAAAGTGCAATCATTCTGCAGATGCTTGATGCTTGAGAGCATGATGATGTATGCATATATCTTTCCCTCACCTACATGGGGTGTTGGGGGGAGGGTGCCTGCTGTTTGTCTGCTGCAGTGTGTCAGGGCCGCCTTCCTATATGCTTAACTATGCACACAATGGCAGCTAGAATTTCCAGGGGAGGTTGGTAGTGATGGAGAGTGGGTAAATAATGATGCAATACTAACAACTCTCTTTGCAGTAAATGGCTTATCCCTGCACTCTCTTTAGAATGGAACACATCCAATATGTTGTTATTTATTAATAGCACCTGGCGTGCTTTATGCACAGAGTTTTATAAGCAAAACATCCTGGCTGCAAGGGGCTTGCACATTTTGCTTTTCAGTGATTGCACGTTTGTTTCAGTGTTGAAAGAGTTCTTGAAATAAACTCACACTTTCAGTTGATATTTGTAAATTCATTTTTTAAAAAAAATATGTGCAGTTTCACAATAGTAACCGGGCCCATGGTTTCCCATGGGAGACATATGCTTTGTTGCACTCCTGACATGCTGGATTTCTGGGGAAGACCACATCCCCTGGACCCATTCCCACTCCCACCAGTGAATTCTTGTGATGCCTCTACCAGGCCTTAAAGAGCAGCCTACCTGCTTTGCATAGAGGAGGTCTCCAGTTCCATGTCCTCCAAAGAGGACTGGGAAAAGTCCTGCCTGAAACTGTGGAGATCTGCTGCCAGTCAGTGCCAGCAGTGCTGAATGAGATGGACCAAAGGTCTGCAACAGTATAACATGGCTTCTTTGAGACTACTATAGGCAAAAGCTTTAAAGGTTGCTGTGGGGGATAAACCGGAGATGAAGAGGGCCACTTACGGTGCCTTGGGCTCACTGGAGGAAAGATGGGATATCAACATAACAGGCTAGAGATGGGCACGAATTGAAAAAAAATGTGTTTCATTTTGTTTCATTTCGTTGAATGTGTTTCATTTCGTTTTGTTTTTGTGAATTTTTGTGAAAAAAATTCATTTCATTGTTTTGCTGTTTCATTGTTTCATTATTCATTTTTGCCCACTTTTCCCCCAGCGCCCACTGCACGGCCCCTGGGGCCCAGTCGGAGCTGGGGGGTGCCTTCAAATGGGCGTGGGAGGAATAAAGAGGGGCAGCGGCATCGGAGCCGTGCTACTATGGCCGCCTAAGTGCGGCCTCCTTCTTATCACCCCTCCCAATTGGCCCCGCGTGGGTCGTGGGAGGGAGGCACAAGGGGTGGCGGCTTTGAAGCCCTGCTGCTCTGGCTGCCTAAACATGGCCTGCTTCTTATCTCTCCTCCCAGGGCTGGGCTGAGGCTCGAGGCTGCCATGTCCCTTGATGGCACCGATGGCGCCGTGCAGCTCAGCGCGAAAGGACCTCCGGACCAGCACCAGGTAGGAGTTATTTGCTTCATTATGTAATGAAACAAATAACGAATAATGAAACAAAAAAAATCAATCCGTGTCCATCTCTATAACAGGCATATTGCCACCGAGTAAGTGTGATGCAAAGACTGCTCAGGTTAGAAGACCAGGAAGCAAAAAAAAAAAAAAAAAAAAAAAAAAAAAACAAACCAGTGTAATTATGGATCTTTTTAGAGGGCCCCAGATCATTATCACACAAAAAAGTGGCTGCTCCTACCCTACCATACTCTGCTTTCTTGTTTCTTGGGTGAATGGTAGGCATTCTGCTTTCGGGGAATAAGAGGATGTTCCACTGGGGACAGAGCTCAACATGCCCTTGTCCTCTATGACTGGAGTGAGGAACAGGTTCCTCACTAAACTAGACTGTGGTTCCAGCTGGCAGCCAATTTAACTTGACTGATCAAACTGTCCAAGCCCTGAGATTTATAGGCAACAGTCACTCGAATGTTGCCAATGGATTTGTGTGTGTGTGTGTGTTAAATATCGTGTACCTCTTCTTTATTCAGGCTCATCCCATAACCTCAGGAAAATGGACTTGATGGTATAAACAATGCAGTGCTCCTTGGAATCAGAGTGCTCATATTATGGTGATTATATCCAATGAAGTGGCCATAAGGCAGGCCTTTGGTGCTTTCAAGAATGTCCCCCTGTCCCACACTATGGGTAGCATAATGAAAAGAAAATATTGGAAGCAGAAAATGCAGCAGAACAATTTTTTTTTCATAGGTCACAGGTTCCACTGTTGGTGCAACATTTGGATTAAATGTGCGGTCAAGTGGATTCCAACTTACGCTGACCCTTTCCAGTGTTATCTAGGTAAAGAGTACTCAGAAGTGGTTGACCAGTCCCTTCTCCTTGGGGTGCCCTGGGACTGTGCAGCTTGTCCAAGGCCACCCAGGCTGGCTCTTCTCCCAGGTGGCACAATGAATTCCCACTCTTTGGGTCCACCACCATATACCCAAACCAGTGAGCTCTCCAGCCTTGGTGCGAAATTGTATTGTTCAAGTGATGGATGGCAAGGCAATTACAGACCTCTCTCTCCTACAGAGCAAAATGAAATTGAGCATGGTTCTATAGAAAGCACACATTTATTTATTTTATTTATTTTGAATATTTCTACCCCATCTTTCTCCTTGGAAAGAGACCCAAGGTGGCTTACGATAATGACACCTATCAACACATTCTTGATGAAAAATTGATAGCTGGCTATATATTGACTCAGTAGGAAAAAAAGCATCAGCAAACACAAGGGCAAAATACCCAGATCAGGATCAACCAGCAGGTGACTCACATGCATTACCCATAATAAACATGTGGCCTGAAAACAGAGGTTTAAGGTTCCAGTGAACTGTTTGTGCCCCCCTTTGACTGATTTAGAATGTGTTCTCTGATTGGACAGACACATCTGATAGCTGGGCAGGTACACAGGCCTTTGAGGATGAACCTTATATACTACAACACTAGGCAAAAAAATTGGTTTATCAAAAGCCAAGTTGCACAAGGGTGGTTCTCTGTGGTAGTAGTGCAACTTTTTAAAAAATGGTCACAGTTGAGATATACTGCAATGCAAGTCCTAAGCAAAGTGGTCTGCTTATATATCACCCCATACCACTTCAAGTAGTCTCTGGGCAGTTTACAGTTTTAATTATAGTATGCAGGCTACACGTCCCCCCCCCCCAGCAAGCTGGGTACTCCTTTTACCTACCTTGGAGGGATGGAAGGCCATTGAACCCCAGGTCGTGAGCACAGTTTTACCTGCAGGACAGGCATTTAACCACTGCCTCACGAGGTGCAAGTCCTAAGGAAGCTTGTGACCAGTGGCAGGTGTCATCCCTGAAGTGCCCTCCCCTCAATGCCTTACCACAGTGGTGGTGAACCTTCGGCACTCCAGATGTTTTGGACCACAAGTCCTTTGTTATTGGTAATCTAGGCTTGGAATTCTGGGAGTTGTGGTCCAAAACATCTGGAGTGCTGAAGGTCTGTCACCACTGCCTGACCCTAACACTACCTGCTTTATTGGAAAGTCCCAATGAATTGCAACCTTATGCACGATTCTTCGGAGGGAAGCCCCACTGCCTTCAGTAGGACTTTCTTTCAGGTGAATGGCCTGATCTAGGGGTGATGTGGCTCCCCGTGGTGTATGGGCTGCCCTTCCTCTGCTCCTGCCCTTCCTGGCTGCCTCACTTGTTCAAGACAAGGGGACCATCTTTTGCTGTCCCTTGGTTTTCTTGATACAAGCCAGGAAGTTGTTCCCTCCTATCCACTCCTGAGCCCTCTTAGACCACCAAGAGGCCAGTGCTATGCTGCAGGCCTGCCCTCAGGAAGGAAGTCAGGCTTAATTCGGTGGGTCTTCCTCCCAGGTATGGGGGGCAATTGCTCTTCTCCGATGACAGCCCCAAGGTGGCGAGGGTGGGGTTGGTTCGAAACAGATGCTGTTAAAACAGGGAAAGGGAGCCAGGAGGAGGCCGCTCTCTCTCCTGCCGACGGAGGCTTCAGAGCGGACCCTGTAATTATCCGTGTGGACACCCCTCTCCCGCTCCCCTCGGTTGTGTCTTTGGCTGCCCTGAAGCGCTTTGGAAATGGGGAGAGGAGCCGTGTGGGAGGAAGGGGGGGAGGAAGAGAGCAAAAGCGGGCGAGGAGAGCGAATGAGGTATGCGTGCGAAGTGTGTCTGCGGGGGGGGTGGGGGGTGGCGGAGAGATCCTCCTACCTGGAGCTACAGATCGCAAGATACGTGGAGTTACCTGAGGAAGTCAGAACAAGTAGAAACGCATTGAACTTCAAGGCAGCGCGCGGGGCAGCCGATCGCGACCCGGCTGGCGGCGGCCGCTGGTGCCCGCGGGGCGCTTCCCTGCCTCCCGACACCCGGCTCGGCCAAGGGAGCGTCCTCCTCCACCATGCCACGGGCACCAGCCCCTCGCCAGGTGGAGGAGTCCCCGTCGGTGGCGCTCGGCCCCCCCGGGTGGCTTTCGCCGGAGGCGACCAAGGTCTGAACGAGGCTCGCTCGCCGGCCGAGAAGCGGCACGGATTTCCCCCCGGCAGACAGAGCGCCCGTTCGGCTGCTACGGGCTCCGTCTCGCCGCCCCCCCCCCCGCAAAAACCAAAACAAAACAAACCCTCGCTCCTTACCCGCGCCGCACCATTTCATTTTATATGGCTCACTCCATGCCCTCCTAGATCATGCACAGAAACTTCCGAAAGTGGATTTTCTACGTGTTTCTCTGCTTCGGAGTCATTTATGTCAAATTAGGGTAAGTAAGAGATGGACTCTTCTATTGCTTGGTGTGTGTGTGTGTGTGTGTGTGTGTGTGAAATAATTGCTGGGTGGGTGGGGGGGCGCCGCGCAGGACGTGTGTGTGCAAGGGAAGAAGTGGCTTTTGCAAGCTGAGTTGCAAGCAAGCTTCCCCCCCCTCCCCCCAGAAAGGGTCCTCCTTTCTCCCTTTCCACCGGATTCTAGCGGAAGGGCTACCACCCGTGCGGACGTGGAGGAACAGTGGCGGTCACGGAGTGCGAAAGGCATGGCTCGGGGTTGTAGGTTTGCATGCAGCCGCCCAGCGTCGGGCCGATGGTGGAGACGAAAACAGCTCGCATCGATTCCCCCGAACGGGAAGATCGATTCGGGACGCGGGAGAGCCTGGGAAACGCGGGTCAGGTGATCGCCGCAACCATTCGAGAGGCATTCGGTGGCGGGTGGCGGGTGGCGGGGAAAGCGGTGCGTGGGAACGGAGCCAAAGGCGGGGAAGAAAGCCTACCACCCGGGTCCGCCCTCCCCCGTGGCTGGCTTTGGCAGAAGCGTGGGGTGTGAAAGCTATTGCACCACTGCTGCGTTGGGGCGGGGGCAGAAACCTGGTTGTTAAAAACACTTCAGTCGTCAGGTCAGCCTGCAACCCTAAACACAGATGGAGGCACGGAAGACCGTAGACAGTCAAAGGGAGGAGGCGACTCGGTCCACCTGGGGCGGCCACTTCTTCGGTAGTCACTCCGCCCACTGAACTCAAGGAGACTTCTGCGGCTCAGGATCCAGCTAGGAGACCTGAAATTTGACTCCCCCACCCCAGCCTGCGCCGTCGCCTCCATACTCACCTGGATGGAAACCCCACTGAATTCAAATGATACTGTACTTCCTTTCCTCCAAGGAAAGGCTGGGCAGACCATTCTCAGGGGAGTCCCGTTTTTCTCCAAGGGAATTCCCACCCCCACCCCCGCTCGTTCATCCCATCCTTCCAATCTGGACTAGAATCACAGCCGGAAACCCACCCACCCCCTCCTGTGACAGGTCGACTCGGGAGTCATCCCCGGTGAACTCGCTGCCAAGGCGAGGGGCACGGGAATGTCCGCCATGGGTTGGGCGTATGGCCAGACACCGGCAGCAGGGTCTAGCGCTAGCCCATGAAAGGTCTAGACTGCTTTAGCCTGCTTCCCGGACGGCTTTTGGAAGCCTTGACCCTGGGGGGTGGGGAAGTGATAAGGGTATAAATAAGGAGGTCTCCCAGATTGCTGACCGCCTCCGATGAACAGCCAGGCCTTACCGGCCGAGAGCTACCCTTGCGCACCGGCGCCCCACCACCATCTTGATCTTATACAGTCCAAGGGAGCCCCCAGGAAGGAGGCGACTCGGTCCACCTAGGGCTACCCTTGCGCACCCGCGGTGAACTAGCAAGGCAGCCCGCTCTGGCCTCCCCACCTGCGCCAGGTGACCAAAGGGAGGGGCCCTCGCTCCCTTCTGCCGGCAAGCCCCCCCACACACACACACTTGGCCTCGGGTCACTCTTTTAACCCCTCTTCCCCCTGCCAAATCATTGTTGCCTTTCCGGGCATAAGAAGCGCGGCTCCGAGCCGGGGGAGCCGGAGACGCTGCTCGGCCCACCGGCTGGCTGGCAGGCTGGCTGGCAGGCAGGCCAGAGGGCTCGGGGCCAAACGCCTCGCCTTTCCCCCCTGCAGCTCCGAGGGGCCACGCTCCCCCCCTTGGGGCGTGTTTGAGATAAATTTCGGGCAGGTAGCCTGCATTACCCCTGGGTGAGGATTCCCCCCTGCCTGCCACCCAGGGCGCCAGGGATTCCCGCGGACGGGCTCTGCCTCCTTTCCCCGCGCCCTTTCTTTCTTTCTTTCTTTCTTTCTCCGGCTTGGCGCTCCAGCTCGCCCGCCCGCCCGCCCGCCCTGAGTTGTATTTCCACATTCCTTTGCTCCAGCCGAGTTCTTACCTGTTGAGCCGCACGCTTACACATCCCTGCCTTTTATTATCTCCACCCCCTTTTTGGCATAGCTGCGGGATTATTATTTTTCCCCCTCCCCCTTTCTCTCTCTTTTCTTGCTTTCTCTTGAAAGATCAAGAAGGCCCGGAGTAAAATTGCGATCAGCTAAGCCGGGCTCTTTTTTTAAAGGGGGGGGCGGCGAAAAGGAGACCCGAGAGAGCCCTTTGGTGGCTCCGTGAGTGGGTCCACGTTTGGAAAAAGTTCCTTGGTGGACAACAGCTCCCAGAATGCTCCAGGTTGGGGGGGGGAGAGTGAGTGAGTCCGAAAAAAGTAACTTTTCCAAAGAGCTGGTGTGTTTATGAAGCCATTTGCGGTAAAGCTGATAAACTGATTTTGCGCCAGTATAGATATATATCTCGTGGGTGGACAGCTTATCTTCCCAAGCCGCTTTTCAGCCGTTCATGACCTTCTTATCTGTCACAACAAACCTCATAGGGAAGCCAGCGTTGTGTTAGCCCGACACTGCAGGCGCTGCAGCCGGCCGTGAGATTTATAGAAGCGGGGCTTTCGGGTTTCCGTCAGCCTCTCGCTCTCTGCGGTCCTGGGCGGGTTTGC
Organism: Phrynocephalus versicolor; assembly: GCA_023846285.1. Classification (NCBI taxonomy): domain Eukaryota; kingdom Metazoa; phylum Chordata; class Lepidosauria; order Squamata; family Agamidae; genus Phrynocephalus; species Phrynocephalus versicolor. Next base: position 2,527,856 of record JAHTLZ010000274.1, on the reverse strand, counting down.
GTCCAACGACAGGCCCGCGACACGAACGGCAGCTAGGAGAGGAAGCGCCCTTTCCCAGCAAGGTGGGTCGTGTGGCGTTCCTTGGAGGACCCAGGCCTGCAAGGTGGATACTTTTGCATTGTTGCGGTCAGTGGAGCTTCCGGAGGAGGAACATTGCAAATGCCTTCTCCATTAGAATTAAGCGGAGAATTTTTGGGGGGGGGCGGGGGGATTGAGGTCCTTTCCACCCGTGCTTTCTCAGGAGTAGAAGTCCTGCTGATGATGACAACTCCTTGACAGTGAGGCAACCTGAGCTGAAATCTCTGCCCTTGGCTTTTGATCTGGGCCTGCACCATTATTCTGCACGTGGGGTGGTAGTCAGTTTGACAGTGGGACAGGCTCCCACTGCTGTCCCTCAATGGGAGACCACCAAGAAGTCCCAGAGATCCCCAAGTGATGCAAGGAGATATCCCACCTGGAATCAGCCAGATGCAGGGTCAGCCAGAATTGACAATACTGGTGTGCTTGGACCAACTGTCTCATTTGTTAGGAAGCAGCATCTAATGTGTCCCATTGGTTTTCATGAGAGACCTCTGGACTTCAATTTACAGCAATTGGTAGACATCTCCACCTTTAGCCACCTTTAATTACTATTATCTATCTATCTATCTATCTATCTATCTATCTATCTATCTATCTAT
>JAHTLZ010000274.1:2505678-2516933 GCA_023846285.1 Phrynocephalus versicolor | reverse complement strand
ATAAAAGTGTAGTTCGTCCTGGCTCTATGGTGCTGGGGGTGGGGGTCAGGGAAATTGGGAAGGGGTGGGGAAAATGATAATCCTTCTTAATAAACCAAACACCCAAGAGCTGGTCGTCAGAAGACTAAACTACCAATTAGACAAAACTTAACGTTTATACTAAGCTCGTTTGGGGCATGGGTTGATGTAAGGTGGAAGGGCTGCTGCTACATCTTTTCTTTTTTTAAATGAAATTAAACTGTCTGATTAAAAAAGATCTCATGAGGGAAGAATTAATCCACCTGTTCCAGATGGGTGAGAATGAGGGCGTTGCTGTCCGCTGTTCAATGGAGAGAAATTCATGAGAGACAATGCAGCCTGCTGAATTTGTGTTGTCAGGCGAATGAAAAAATGCCAGACTTCGGCTGCCGCCCAGTTCTGATGCGCGTTTGTTTGTATCCGGTTGCCTTCTTTAGAAGTGAAAGGGGTTTTCTGGGGTCTCTGAGGAAAAAATATTCTGCAAGCATCACCTCTTGCAGTCTCTCCCCAAAAATGCCTAATGAGGGTGTTCTGGAAACTGGGTAGACTGCATCCGACCTTTTATTGGCTATCGATTTAGAAGCCCCCTGTCTCTGCGGGTCAGTCTTCTTCTAACTCTTAAATGGTCACTCTCTCTCTTGAGAGATGTACTCTACAATTCAGCATTCCGGAGAGGCGTTCATATTAAATGTCTTTTATAAACGAATCTCAGTAACCTTTTAATTTTTTAAGCTTACTGTAGTCTCTGCCTGATTTATTGCCCCAGAAAATAAAGGTGTGTTTAAACTTCACGGAGAACATATTTTGCTGTTTCACTCTGTTTACAAAGGGCCCTCTTAACAGAGCTTTCCCAAAGATTAATAAATCTGATCAAACATTACAACAGAAACAATTTAGGGTCTCCCTACATGCAGGCGTCAGATGGAGGAAGAGGGGAGTTCGCAGGTTTGAGTTCTGCCTTTTCCAAGAGTCCTGTAGATAACTTTGTGGCAAAGCCTTCCACTTTTCAGCCTCGGTGAACTATTCCAAAATGGAAATATTTGTGAGGGTTCTGGTGCTATAATCCACACGGATCCTTCTTAAGGTTTGTGTATGTATATGAGGAAGAGGAATTGATGAGAAAGTTGATATTTATATTAGAAATGCGGGTGGCTTCCTTACATTTATTTATCTTTAGTTGCATTAGTTGATTTCATACCTTTATATTTCCTCTTTCCCCTGTAGAAGCTCAAGGCGGTGTACCTTAGTCTCCTCCTCCTCCTTGTATAATACTTGCGGAGTACCCTTGCGAGGTGTTAGAGAGTGATTCCCCTAGTTCTAGTGAGTTTCCTGGCTGAGGGTTTTCTCGTGGGTCCCTCCACTTAGCCCAGAATGCTGAACCACTACAACAACCAGGGGCAACCGAGAAGTTGAACACCTGTGCGGGGCTATAGGTCGAGTCTGTCTCTGGAGCTCTCCTCTTACGAATCCCCGTTTGTACTTTTAGACAGTCATAGCATCTCAATACTTGGCGTCATGTATTGGGGAGGTGGTGGGTGGGTGTGACATGACGTTAATAACAACAGCAGCAACAACAACAACAACAAAGCTCCAAAGGATCCGAAACTCGGCTAGGCATGATGGGCGTCCCTTCCTGACTCCGCCTTCTGCGGCATCCTGGATGTGACCGAAGCCTTTTACGTGTTTCCTCGCACCGGCACGGGCGCAGCCTGAGGGTCTTGAGGTGGTCCGAGCACATTCCCCTGCAGAGGGACGTTGGAGCGCTGTCATCTCTTGTCCAGTAGGGCAGTTGCCAGAAGGTTTCTGACGGCACTTGCAGTCCGGTTTATTTAAGAGAATGTCTGGTAGGGGAAGGTTCTTTGTCTTTTTTTGCTATAGATCTGAAACCCTTGTGGGCAGTTTGAAGACCCGGCTGGGGCTAAACAAGTGTGTGGGGTGTTATAAATAAAAGCAACCAATCAAGGCTTCAAAAAGGAAAGGATAGGGCATAGAGTATAGATGTCGTCTTGGTAGCAGCTAAACGCACCGTTCCGCATTTGTCCACTGCGCCTCGCCCATTTTTTCGCCATCCTCCTAAGAGCCCTGTAGGGTAGACCAAGGTTGACTAACGAGGAATGAGTCTAGGGGCCAAGGGGGGGTTAGAACAAGGGCATTTATGGCCTGCCTGCTCTGAAATAAGCCCGGGGCCGCCTCGAGTTCTTCCATTTCCTCTCGTGACAAACAATAATATGTAATTTTTTTTCCTGGAAGTAGGCCTGCTCCTACCTTCCTTCGCCCAATCTCACCCTTCAAACCTGAACAGCGTTTCACGTTTAACGCCTTTTTGTTTCAGTCTGTCCTTTGAAGCATTTCTGCGGCATGAACAATTGGCAAGGCCTAGTAATGATGACGACGACGACGAGTGTGTGTGTGTGGGGGGGGGGGAGTGACGGCAACCATACCGGCTCCTTTACACCGTGCCATCCATGTGCAGGGTGATTATTGTGTCTCGAACAAAGAGGCGCTGGGGAGGGGAGGGTGCCGGAGGTGTCTGTCTCAAGGTATCCAAGCTTGCTCCCTCGTCTTATACGCATTCTGTATTTTAATACGCCCGGCCTAAGGGACACAAGTATGTTGCAATGGTGCACATGGTGGTAAAATACCCCGAAGCAAGTTCTGGCCTCCCTCCTCCCCCTCCTGAAAAATCCCTGCGGACACGCTGGGGTCTCGGTATGGAGGAGCATTTCCAGAGTGGCGGGAAGGTCGTCGGGCGCCTGCCTCTCTTGGTTGTGCTCTCTCCGAAGAGCGCCCGGTAAGCGCGGCGGGGCAGGGCCTGCTTGGGACGGACCCTTGAGGCGCGCGCCGCCGCGCTGCTGGTGCTGTGGATGGAGGATGACTAAGAGCGGCCGGGATGACGGGGCGCTCCCAGCCGCGACGGCTGCCTCCCCTCCCTCCCTCCGGCCACTGTTTTCCCAGCGAAGTGGGCAAAGAGCGGCTCGGCGGAGGAAGGGGTAGCTTTCCAACCAGCGGGATCCGTGTCACTCCATTGTCATCCATCCTCCCCCTCGGCGCTCCCACACGCGCACGCACTTACACACACACACACACACACACACACACACACACACAAAAGGAGGCGGTTTGTCGGTCTCTCTCTCTCGCCCAATGGCAGCCCGGGAGTCTCTGGAGAGTTGGCGAGGGGGAAAGCGAGGAGCAGCCTGCCCTGCACATCCCCCCCGGCGCATCATTCCGCCGAGAGAAGCTGCTCGCGGCTCCCACCAGCTCTCCCAGGCGCGCCGCGCCACAGGACCGGCGCGATATCGGCGGCGGCGGCGGCAGCAGCGGCACCCGGCGGCGAGGGTCGAGCCCCCCCCCCCATTCGCTCAGCGGAGAGAAGGGCGGGAGGAAAGAGAGCCGCCCCGGGAGGGGGGCAGCAGGGCCGCGCGGGTCTCCTCGCCCTGTCCCCCAAAGCCCAGGCGGGACCCCCCAGAGCCGGCGCCGGACCGGGATCTCCCCTTCCTCAGGGGGAGGAGAAGGATCGAACCACTGCCGAGGGAGTGAAAAAAAGAGAAAGAAACTCAGCAGTGGTGCCCCCCCTCCCGAGGAAGACAGCGGAGCCCTCGGAGAAGACAACCCCCCCCCCCGCTAAGAGGGAGAAGACCTGGATGCGACCATGATCCTTTTCTCGTCTCGCAGCGTTTTACTCTCCGTTTATTACCCTCAGATCTTCCTCATCCTCACCAGTGGGAGTTACTTGTAAGTGATGCTGCCGATCCTGCTTCTTCTTTTGGGGGGCGGGCGGGGAGGGAGGGAGGTGTGCCGGTGCTTGCGAACTTCCTCCCTCCCGCTCTTTTCTCGCCCCTCTCGTGGCCAGGAGTGGCGGTGTGTGTGTGTGGGGGGGGGGCAGGTGCAGACGGGCGGCGAAGGGGCAGGTGCGGGAGCAACGGGAGAGGGGAGGGGGTGGCGTTTGGCCGGGGAATCGCGTTACCTCGGGTGGCCCGAACTCACCTGGCCCCGCCAACAGGAGGCCCTCCGAGCAGCGGCAAGGGGGCCCAAGGCCGACGGTCGCCTGGAGGAGGCCTTTTGGGGAGGAAGGATCGGGGCGCGGAAGGGCTGCGCACAGGTTCTCCGGAGGGCGACGCCGGGGGTCCCGGGCCGCAGTTTCTTCTTCCCCTGGGCGTGTGCCCGCCTGCCTGCCTGTCCGCCTGCCGAAGGAGCCCCAAGGGGGTGGGTGGGTGGGACTCCCTCGCGAGCCCTCTTCGGTGGTCCTTCCTTGGGCGACCGCTCCCAGAGCCGTGGAGAGGATGGCTGTTGTGGGGTAGAAAGTAGATGTTCACACCCTGGCCATCATCATCATGCAGACCCAGAGACCCGGTGGGTGGGTGGGTGAGTGGGTGGCGGTTGGAGGGACACAAATGCAACGGCTAAAGCGAGCCTTGAAGATAGGGAGAGAAATCCCTTTGAGGGAGGAGAAGGAAGAGAAAGAGGGGCTTCCCAACACCTGCTCCGAGGCAATTCCACAGGAAGGCTTTTCTACGTCCATTTAAGAAGTGGACGGCCACCCTAGACTTAGTGCCGCCAGAGGCTGTCCCATTTTATTCTCTTGGAGGTGCTGTGGAGTAAATGTGGCTGCGATCCTCGTAGTTTATCCGCTTATTTCGAGAAACGGAGCTCTTAGAAGTAATGGGGTTGTATGTTTTCCCCACCCCTTCCTTTCTCTGCAAGACTGGTGATAGAGACCAGGTGAGGTAGTATTATTTATCAGCCGCTTTAAAAGTGTTCGATATATTATAATATAATGTCATTTAGGGCACAACCCGGCAAGGATTAGGACCTTAGAGAGGGGGGGGGAGTCTCTCGTTATGGCCTCAAACGGTGACGCTGAACTCTTTTGACCTCGGCTTGGATTCTGTCCCGATGCCTTCAGACCCGTTGGCCTCCCTTCCTCCCTGGGCGCTTTGGCTTGGCTCCCCCGACTCATCCCTCTGCTTTATTTATGCCAGAGACTTAAGGCCACTTTCAAAGGAATGAAACGATCCCTCTAATGAAAGCTGGAAGCGCATTATTTTGCGCGGAGCCAAAAATCAGGCTCTCTCGGGTCTCCTGCTATCGGTCGAGGAGAGGGGAAATAGACAGATTTCTCTGCCCCCCTCCCCCAGCTCAGTGCTGACCCGATTGACTCCGAAGTAGGGTCCCGACGACTTGAACGGGGACTAAACATGGGAGAAGAGGACCTCCCACGACCGCTTTCCTCCTGACCTGAGCGATTTCAGGCGGGCCGGAGGCTGCCCAAGGTTATTCTTCCTCCTGCCCCTGGAGAATGGCTCCGCCGCACGGTCTCGGTGCCAGCTTCATCTCTTGTTTCGGGGCTAGGGCTGGAATAGGGATACCCGAGATTCAGACTATCGGCCGGGGATGCAAGAGGCTTGGCTGAGCCCAGCTCCTGGCTCGGTCCATTCTAAGATGCCAGACGTCTCCAACTGCGCCTCCCGCGCCTTGTAGCCGCAATCCTTCTTAACAGCGCTGCATGATAGGCGAAACCTCCCGTCTCTCTCTTTTCCAGGATTTTGTGGAGGGAAAGGGAGGAGAGGGAGAAGGAGCTAGCGCTCAACATTCAGCCAATGGGGTGGAATTCTTCCCCAAGACCGGGGAAGCTTAGGTGCTCCTGCGAAGCGCTGCCGGGGCGTAGCGGTTGCAAAATAGGGACCGAGGATAGGAACACGCCTGGGATTGCCTGCGCGGAAGCGCATTGGGGGAGCAAGGTCTCCAAGCGAGCACCAACTTAATAGAGACCACGCCAGTCAGGGAATTCCCATCTCTTGATTCGTTACTTTTGGGGGGTATTTGCTTAAATTACTTACTAGCGTTCTCCCCGCCCCGCCCGTGCAATACGCGGAGCTCAATCCGTTGAGTTAAACTCGTTTAAATCCAGCTGGTTTCCGTGGCAAAGTTCACGCTTTCCCCAGTCGCCGATACCACGGATTTCGCGTCTACAGTCCTATTATGGCCTCTTATGGCGGAGTGAGTCCCTCTGAACTCAGCTGGGACTAGGCTGTTGGGTCTTGCTACCCTTGTGTCCCCTCTACGCCTCCGCCTGTGCTTTAAAACCACATCCACTATTGTGTCTAGCATCTGCACATGCCAATGGATCTGGAGCACCACGCATTCGGTTCAAATGTATATACCACCCCTTTTTATATTATTATTCCTAACGAAATGCACATGCCTTGGCCAGCGGTTTAAAAAGGAGTCTGATTTATGGAACCACGTTGGGTTTGCATTGCGTCGGAGCCCAGTGATTAAACCGAATCACTCTGGCTCGGAGCGTTTCCATGGAGGAGCGCACTGAGGCAGTGACTACTAGGGAGATGCTTACGGTGGTCGTCTTTTCCAAAAGCCAACCAGCGGCGCGCGGGCGGGTAGGTGGGGGAGGGGGTTGAGGAAGAGGCTTTCATAATACTTTTCAAAAAGGAAAACAACCCCTTCCCCCCATAACATAACCCAAACCGTATTTTCTTGAAAAACCTTAGGAAATGACTATCCTCACCAAGTTTTCCTTTCTATAAATAGTTTCTAGTCTTGAAACAAAAGTTTTCTCAACCACACACCAGATGCTGGTGGTTTCCCTTGCAGTGTGACATAATTATAAGGTCCGGAGGCAAAAGCTATAGAAGTATAATAATAATACGAAGGCTGCTCTGCTCTGCTGATGGGGGGGAGGGGGCACAAGCGCAAGCTTTATTTAGAGCTCACTTCACGGTGATTGGCTCCAGCGCGCGCATTTCTGGGACAGCGAGAATGTGCGGTGGGGAAATTAATCCGGATTCTCCCTCTTCCACTCCACCCTCAACAGTCCCCACCCCCACCCCCTTTCAGTCGGTCTGCTAAAGTCTAGAGCTGCATATGGGGTGGTTTGGTCCTTTCTTAAGAGTAGGGATAAAGAGGTGAACTGGGAACCAAGAAGAACTTGGGAAGCCTATTGGTTAGACTGGAGCATCTTCTTCTTCTGGGTCCTCCCCAACAGATCATGGTATTCTCAAGTTGTTTGTCCACGACACCTTATCCTCTGAAGTGAACTGTTTCAGGTCAGAGAGCTTCTATTTGACAGCCATAGTGAAGAAGAGGGTCGTTGCAATGGCTCTACAAATATATCTCATCATTAGGAAAGCCAAGATTTCACGTTTTGTAGTGCCAAACTCTCCCTGAATTTTGTAGTTATCTTACCTGTGTAATGGAGATACCCAGGAAAGTGATGTTGTACTGAACAACAGTGTTCAGCTCAAACAAAACCCAGGTCTTCTGAAAATCCCTGCTTTGTCATACTTACCCTTAAAAGCATCACCTCAGATGCTTCTTATCCATAGTTGTTTATAATCAGGGCACATAGTCTTTTGCCTGATGTTATGAAATTTTAATGAAAACTGTAATCAGGGTTTCAATACATGGCTATCATAAAGGTGAAGGTTAAGGTTCCCCTCACATGTGTATGTTAGTTGTGTCTGACTCTAGGGGCGGTGCTCATCTCTGTATTCAAGCCAAAGAGCCAGTGTTGTGCAAGTCCGTGGCCACGTGGCTGGCATGGCTGCAAGGAAACACTGTTTTATCTTCCTGCTTTTTATGGTGGTACCTATTTATCTACAATACTTGCATTTACATGCTTTCGAACTGATAGGTTGGCAGGAGCTGGGGTTATCAGTGGAAGGTCGCTCCACTGCCTGGCACCCAGGATTTGAACTGCTGAGCTGCCGACTTTGCAGCCAATAGTTTTCAGAGCCTTAATCCGCTGAGCCACCACACAGTAGAGATGGGCATGAAATGAATTTTTTTGTTTCATTATTCGTTATTCATTTCATTACATAACAAAATGAATAACGACCCTAGGGGCAAATTTAACACGAAAGGAACTGAACTGAGAAAAATTGGTTCCGTTAGGTTCATTTCGTTAATGGGGGTGGAGATGTCTCCTACCTGGTGCTGGTCCAGAGGTCCTTTCGTGCTGAGCTGCACAGAGGGAGCACACAACTCGTTGGTGCCATTGAGGGATGCCGCCAGCTCAAACCTCAGCCAATCCCCAGGTGATGGCCTGGTGGGGTCCCCCTTTTTACTTCTTTCATTTAAAAAGAAACCTTAAAATTGTCTGTCCTTGGATTTACCTGTGGTTTGGGGGGAGTTTGTGAAGCGGTGCGGGTCCACAGCCCTCCCAGCGCTGAGGCCCATTGTTGTCACACACCCCTTGTGCTTCCCTCCTGTGGCACATTATTGCGGGGGGCCGATCGGGAGGGGAGATAAGAAGGAGGCCGTGCTTAGGTGGCCAGAGCAGCGTGGCTTTGAAGCCACCCCCTCCCGCGGCCCATTATTGCGGGGCCAATCAGGAGGGGTGATAAGAAGGAGGCTGCGCTTAGGCGGCCAGTGTTGCATGGCTCCGATGCCACTCCCCCTCTTTATTCCTCTCATGCTCATTCGTAGGCACCCCCAGCTCTGACCATGCCCCAGGGGCTGCGTGGTGAGCACTGGGGGGGGGGGGGAAGCAGGTAAAAACAAATAACAAATTAACAAACCAACAAAACGATTTTTTGAAAAAAAATCATTAAAAACGAAACAAAACGAAACGAAACCTTAAACACAATGAAACCAAACACCTTTTTTCGGTTCGTGCCCATCTCTACCACACACTATCATAGCTTCTTACAAATATAACATTTTTGGCTGAAATCCAGTAGCGTGTTCCAACTAGAATAGGCCCATTGAATCATGGGAACTTATGAAGAAATGGCTTCACCATATTTCCACTGATTCAATGGATCTAATTTAGTTTTTAATAAATAAATAAATAAATAAATAAATAAATAAATAAATAAATAAATAAATAAATAAATAAATAAATGTTCCTCCTGCTCCAAGGACCCAATACTACTGGATTTCAACCATTGTGTTAAAGTACTTCCTATAGAGCTTCCATCTTGCAGATTCCATAGTCCAGACTTCCTGTGTATCTTTTTCAAGTTTAATGGAAAATACCCTATTGAACTTGTGGTGTGTGTTGTGGGTAAATGTACTTTTCCTAGCTCAGTAATGGTAACCTTTGAAGATTAAAGCTTGGCAGAACTTGTCTGCCTATTTCCTTTTGGGATATTTTTCTGAAGGAATCTTAGGGAAGTAAATGCGTCTCCAGCTGCTGAATAGAAATGCAGATCAGTTTCGTGGCTCCTTTTCTTCTAGGTGTTCTGTGGTCCCTTTCCAACTGCATGAGGAAGTAATGTACAGTCATATTATTAATAAATAATAGCAGTTCATTAATTTATGTCTTGGTTTCCCATTAGTTTACTAAAGATGGTTAAAACTTGCATACATTTTTAACCAATGCAACAGAAATAATATGATTGTCAATCCGTTGCTGTTTGTTTGTGATGTTTGCTGTTTTTGTTTCCTGTTGAGTTTTATGCAACTGGCTTGTGCTTACCATGTTGGATCCTATTGTGTTCTTTGATGTCCCTGTGGATGGCAAGCCCCTGGAGCATGTGAAGTTTGAGCTGTTTGTAGATAAAACTCCTAAGACAGCAGATAATTTTTATGCCTTTAGCACTGGGGGAGGGAGAGGAGGCTTTGGTTATAAGGGGTCCAGTTTCCACCAAATCATTCCTGGATTCATGTGCCAGGGTGGTGACTTCACTCGCCGTAATGGAACAGAGGGCAGATCAATTTATGGTGATAAGTTTCCCCAATGAGAGCATCCTCCTCTCACAGGGTACTTTGTCTATGGCAAATGCTATGGGGCATGGGCACCTCATCAGCTTATGATAAAACAATAACAGCATGTAGAATAATATTTATAATGATAATTAAGAACTGAACGTTAAAGAAAGATGCAATCTAACATTACAGCATTTAGGCACCATTTGATAAAATACATAGGTATATACTTACTATATGTGAGCCTTGTACAGAAAAGTCCTGAGACGCTTTCTTTGAGGGATGAGAAAGAATATTATGATAAAATAATGTATATTTGTATATAGCTATTCCACCTTCCCGGTTTGCTCTCCCTGTCCTCCATTCTCCTTCTCTATCTGTGACATGCATATAATGTCAAAATCAAAAAGGAATAACATGTTGTGTTCATTGCACATATCTAAACCTATTGATTTTTGAAAGCAATAGGTTTAGATATGGCAAACTCTTGAGGAGGATCTCATGGTACGTTATTGTACCGCATTATAATCTCAAATTCTCAATATGTTTGGAAGCAGCATAGCTCATCAGCTTATCTCAGCAACTGTCTCTGAGTTTGATTGTCTATCTATGCATCGTCTCAAAAACATGAGTGATTTCTATTGGTAGAGATAGCTATAAAGTGTTGAGTTGTCATTGCATTATGTGCGGTTAAGCTGAATCCAAGTTATAGTGACTCTTTGAGGCTTTTCATGGTGTTGAATGCTTTAGTCTTTAAGTTTAAAGTAACACACCTCTCTCTTTTTGTTGTTACTATATTCTTATTGACTGGGAGCAGGGATAGCACTTGTGGACTTTTCTCCTTCAAAGATCAAAATAACTTGATCACCTTTAAGTGTGCGCCTTGATTTGGGTGTGAAAGTACCATTTTCTGTCCTAGCACAAGCAGCCAATTATCCTGGGCCAGTTCTGGGGCCATGGCCGGCTCCTATTGCTGTTCTTTGATTTAAGTTCCTCTTTAGTTGCCCCATCTGAGTCAGCTAGCAATGTCAGGGAGGAAGACATTTCTGTTTCCACACTTGGATGGGGCAAGAGAATGGGCAGCCATGACAACTGTGAGGATGGGGAAAAGGGACAAGGATGGTATATTTCTTAAGGGAACCTGGACAGGTAGATAGCATGTTCAAAGTGCTTCACACAGAGTATTTTGGTGCAAAATCTGCTATACCCATTATACAGAAGTGGGGGATGAGGGGACTGAGGCTGAGTGACATAATTGCTTGCCTTAAGCTATCCAGAGATTTCATGGCCAACATGATGTGAAAACCCGGGAGTGCTTGCTTGACAGCTCATTAGGATCACACGCCTCTCATTTTACTAAAGATCTTCTTCAATACTGTTATCCTGCTTTTTGCAGCACAAGAGAAGAATATTGGCAAGCTGATATGTGGCAAACTTTCTAACAAGAACTAGGAGGAGATAAAATATTTTGATAGGGAACATGGGGACAGAGTATATCAGGGTGGATACCAAATTTTCAGATGGTGTAATCCAGTATACAGAGGTGTGTGTGTCACTCACTCACTCAC
>JAHTLZ010000274.1:2478969-2505668 GCA_023846285.1 Phrynocephalus versicolor | reverse complement strand
CACACACACACACACACACACACACACACACACACCTCTGTATCCTGGATCACACCATCAGAAATAATGAAAATTTGGTTTTTGGGATATGCTAGTGTGGATTAATGTATTTTCTACTGTAAATTTCTAACTTTGCAAATGTATTTTGTAGTGTAAATGTGTACTTTGATAGCAATATAGTGTTCCAATGCAATACACGTGTTAATCAGACCATCTATGTCAGGGTACACTATTTGTATCACCATCTATTTGATGTTTGTTAAGGACCACAGTTAAGATAGTTACCCATAATTATATTTTTGCATTCCATCTCTCATTCACTTCACTACACTGATTACATCCTCCACCAATTCACCCATCCAAGGATGTGTGTAAGAATTTGCCAACTGAGGCAATATATCCTACCTCTGATGAGGTGGGCTGCAATCCACAAACACTTGTGCCAGATAAATCTTTTCAGTTTTTAGATTGCCACCAGACTTCTTTTTGGACTTGCTGCAGTGCACTTACACAGCTACTTAACCTGTAGACTTTTTTGCTTTCCCCACTGCCGCCGCCACCTGATTCTGTGTGTGAAATGCTTAGCATGGCTCTGGGGAAGTGAGAGATGGCTATGCATATGGAATAACCCATGCTAAGAGAATTTGAACAGCAGTTCTTGAGATCAATTTAAGTCTTGTCAAGGAGCTAGCACTGGTTGTGTTGCTGAACTGATTGGAAGCAGTCACCAGAGTGCTACTAAATTCAGTATTCAAGTATCTGGGAGTTTTCCCTGAACGTGTGTTAACAGCCACATGGGAAAAAGAAGAGGTAATACAAAGGAATGAGTCATCGTGAGAAAGTTCAAGTGGAAGTAAAGCACGGGACTTGCTGAAAACTAGAAAAGCAGGTGTCGACCAAAAATATGTGTTGCAGACCATCCTGTCTGAGAGGATGCCACCATAGCTGACAAGTAATTGACAGAAGCTCTAAAGGCAAGAAAGCTTCCTCTGAATTGTGGAAGCCTTACCCAAAGCAAAAAGAGGAGAGACTCTTTTGAAACAAATGAGACACTGATAGTGGTAAGGAAAAAAAAAAAGGAATTTGAAGAACCTGTTGCTAAAATGTTTAAGGCTGTGATGTTTTATTCCCTTCTGAGCAATGAATCCCAGTGCAGCTTGGTCAGATTATATCAGTGCACTGTATGACAAACTGCAGCAATTTGTTTCATTGCTATAAATCAGAAACTGCCCAAGGAGGCAGCACCAGTAATAGGCAATCAGAAGTGCAATGAAGGAGGAAAGAGGCATGAAATTATTTTGTGGGAAGTATAGGTCATGAAACCTTTTTTTGAGTAGTCTTTTTCAGAGAGAAAATCTGAAAAATGTAGCCAAACAAAGGCTGTCTGGAACCAATCATTAACACAATGCTTTTTGGGACCCTTACAAGGACAAATGTGCACCTGAAGCCCTCAGGGGGTACAGTGGTCCATTTTAATGTTGTATCTTCTCTGTTGAGGACAAGACAGCCTTTGACAAAAATGGAAGTGATTTCCCCCCAGCTATTTCTAAGTTTTGAGAATGGACTAGATGCAGCTTGCAAACATTAACACATTGCATATGGGTGTCTTAATGGGATAGCTGGTGAATCAACTCTTGATATATAAAACCGGATTAGTAGGGTAAATTGTTTGGTGTGCATAACAGTACTGAACATGACCTTGTTTGTAAAGAGCTGAAAGTACCTGTAGGAGCTGTTTGGAGCACCTTCCCCTAGTGATGCATTTAGTATTTTAAAACATGCCGAGGGCTTGGAATGAGAAGGTGAGTAAATAGGGAAGAAACTGAAGAGTGGAAGGAAAAGAGAAATATTGAGCAAGATGCAGACAAAAAGTAGAAGAGAATTTAGCAAGCTCTTAAACCTTTGCCATTGAAAGAAAAGGAACTGCACAGTTTCTTTGGCTAGGGCAGGCTCTTTATTTTTATATTCAAATCCTGTCTGTTCAGCCCAGAAACTTAGAAAACTGGGGGCTGCTGCCTATGATAATCAGTCCATGTAACAGCTGCTTCCTTGGGGAGATGAGAGCAGGGATAGGTAGGGAGAAAGGGTGCCACCTCTTCCTGCTGTTTCTGTACTTGGGATTGCTGTCAGAACTCTGTCCAAATGTATAGCTTGGGTTTTGGGCCATGAAATCCAGCACAGGTATTACTGATTGCTGATATGAAGAGATGCTCTTCCCAATAATCTCTTTGTACACAACTGGAGACAAACTCCCAGTTAACATTAGTCTGGTGAAGGTCAGAAAATTAATGAAAAGTCGATGGCATTTTTACTCTAGACAGAGAGCTTGGCTGGTGGAGAGATGTTCTTCCAGTCAGCTCAGTAGCTTTTTAAAACAAATTTGTTTTATTTTGTTTTATTTTGCTTATTTGGAAGCCTTCTTAGAAAGCTCCAGCAGAGGCCGTGTTGTCCTTGGAGCCAGGAGAATTCACTTCAAAGTCTGGGCTTACTGTGTGGCTTGGCCAAATCACTGTTCCTCAGCTTCTCTCCCCTACTGTTTCTAATGGGCTGGACAAACACAGATTGCATTCTTAATCGTGCAATTACTGACGTTAGACCCAGTGTACGAAGAGTTCCAAAGAGCCAGACAGCTGGCCAGACAAGCCAGCAAACACAGTGAAATCCTTCTGCTCAATGTCACAGGGGGGAAAAGTTGACATGCAGGCACTCTTCATGACAGCCATGCCCCGAAAGAGCCCCCTTCCGCAAAGGCAGGCAGCTGTGTTGACCCACATCAACAAATATCTGTCAACTTGTAGCTTTTATCTCCACCAGGAGCAGAAATCTTCTAAAGTTGGTGTTATTAAGTTCTGCCCAGTTGTTTCCAGTGTATGGAGGCTTTAGTAGAGTTTTTGGGGTATGTGTGATTCTGAAGGGGTGGGGTTTTTTTTACTAGTGAGTTAACATAGATGAGTGGGGAATCTGAACCCAGCATTCTTGAGTAGAATCACAGTCCAACACTCTGTCCATTACACTAGACTGGTTTTCTTTTGAAAATGAATGGTCTGTCTGAGACCAGCATACTCCGAAATTCTCTTTATATTGCTCACAGCAACATGCTGTTGCTTGGGAAAATCCCTCCCCTCTGAAGACTGTTGGTAAACTGAGAAGAAACAGGGAAGCAAGTGGTGAGTGAGTGGGTAATCATGTCACTTTTGCCACTAATTTAAAAAAATAGATTTATCTTATGAGCCCTAGCTTCACTGATGCTTCTGGTTGGTGGGAACTGTAATGGTATTGGATGTCTGTCTGGATGGTCAGCGAAACATTTCTATCTCTCAAGAAAAAGCAGTCCAGTAGGCATCACTCAACTTCCAGTCTCACTATAAACCTGAAATTTGGATTAAAGAGTCAGACCCAGGTCCTGACAAATTAAAGGGTGACTGGGATGAAGTGACTGGAAAACCCTTTCCTAGTAGAAGTGCTGGAGAAGGGCTACAAGTTGTAGACAACAAATATTCTGGGCTGGATGAACAAACAGTTTGTCAGCAGTTTGTCATCCAGTTCCCATAAAGGAGAGCAACACCAAAATCCTGTCTTTCAAGGGTGATGAACATATCGTCCTAAAATGGTGCTGGATTGCATTTGCCATGAGTTCTCACTATTGGCTATGTTTACTAAAGTTGATGGGTGGTGTAGTCTGATCATATCTGAAGGACCCCCAAGCAGCTTTGATGCAGAAATCTTAACAGGGCCAGCTTGTATCATGTGAACTGCTATAGTCAATTGAAGCTAAAAGTTATTCTACCCAGTGTGGTTGTAGATGCCTGCTACAGCTGATTCTAATCCAAATTGGGCTTTGGTTCACGGGTTGAATCTGTGTCTGCCTTTAACAGGAGATTTAATTCGAGCTTGAGTTTTAATATAAAAGAGGCATAGAAACCATAAAAGCACACCTGTTAGAGAAGGGCAAGAAATAAAGCCCAAAGAATCAGATCATTTTGTGGTTCATCTTGTGGTGGTTTGATGAAACACATCTGCCCAGAATGAAATGAAACACTGAAATATTACTGGCTTTGGCAATTTGTCTGTTGGCCATAACTCAGAAATCACAACCCCAATCTTCCCCAATCTTGTTCTGACTCCTCTTTCCACCCCATCCATGTCATGTGAAGACTGGATTTGTGATGTCCAAGCACTCCCTCCTCCCACCCAGGAAAGTGTTCTTTTGCCAGCCAGCTAAAAGGTCAGGTTTAGCAGCCAACTATGGAGCTCCATATCTGCTCTCTGAGAGTAGCTGGTTATAGAAGCCACATCCTGGGCAACGCATCTGGTAGTTCCACTTTTGTAGCTTTCAGAAGATGCTTGCTTAGCTAAATGTTACTTCCATCCTTTCCCCATATCTGCCCCCTTTCTGTTCTCTCTCTAGTCTACCTCATGATGAGCAGCACCCTTTTTCAAGTTGCTTCTCATGAACCACCTATTGAATTTTCTCCAAGCTAGCTGCTAAAAAGAGCACTTTACTTGGGGAGAAACAGCTCTGGGGGCTGTAACCTGAATGTCCCAAATCTAATCTTCACCACACCTGGAGAGGATAGGAAGAGAGTCAGCTGAAGATTCTCTGTGAGTTTTGCATCTCTAACTCATGGGGGGGGGGCGTTATACAACTTCTGGAAACCCCAAACCCCACAAAGTATGAAATGTTACATTTTGTCAGAACATTTGTAAATGTTTGTGGTTCATACTTCATGAAAAGCAATGAAAATTGAACCATCACAAACCCCCATTTTCCTGGTTCTTGGCCATATCTAATAACTATCCAGATCCAGTTTGCTCTTGGGTTCTACTCAGAGCTTTGAAGCATTTGGAGGTATACCATTACATTAACATAAATCACTGATGAAAAAAACATATTTGACTGCTGAAAGAATATGATAAAATTAGTTCTTTACAATATTAATTGGTTTTACACTAATAAACTTCGATTAAAATTACTAAGAATGTCTAATATGGTCAACCTCCTAAAATACTTTCTCCAAAATTCAAACTAAATTAGTGCAAACTATTAAAGGTTACTAAAAACATTAACTTCAGTGCTTGATGATTACAATGTACTTATTGGTAATGGAAGTTACTGGACATTAAGGACTCCCAAGGCCTTCAAGACTTCCTCAATATGAAAAGTGTCCCTAGGGAACTTGGTAATTGATAATTAGTACTAAAGGGCTGCCACTGATGGTGTCACTGGCCTTGCTCAGCATAACTTGATCCAAATAAATTTTGGTTTTAGAAGCCTTGTTGACATGTTTAACAACTTAAGGCAAATAAGTACTGTAATGAACTCTTCGCCAATTCTGGTTGCACTGCCATTATAATCTTTGTCTGTTTGTTTATTCTTAATATCTATGTTTCATTGTAAACCACAAGATCTCATGGCATTACACAAAGAGATGAGAAAACCTGACTCAGCTTAAAAACACGGAGCACTAGATAAGTTGTTGGCAACTTTCTAAACAAGCAGCGAGTTTGCATTGCTTTCTCTGTATTTATGTACTTTGTGAGAGCTAGCTGGGTAGCTCAGTGAACTTGGATGTGTCTACAGAAGCAGAGTTTGGGAATTCAACCCACTGCTATGCCTACAAGGAGAAGAGCCACCTCTAGACTAGAAATTAGAAATTAAATATGAACTATGCTTAGATGAATGATACAACGAAATATGGAATATTGCTTTAAATGATAAATTGACATGTACTTTAAAGATTAAAAAAATGAGAGTTAAAAAGAGATATTTTTATATTTGGGGTAGATTTATTGAATATGTGTTTGTAAGAGATAAGGGTAAGGCTTCCGTGCAGCAATCGATTTTATTCTGGAGGGGAGGATAATGAATGTAAATAAGAACAGTGGTCCTGTTGGTGAAGGGGTGCCCTGTTGATGTTTTGTCTTGTTTTTGTAATTTGTATTTTGTATTTTTTGTATTTTGTATAAAATAAAAGGCATTTTGGACCTTAAAAAATTGGGGAAAACAACCCTCATGTACTTTATTGTTTAAATGGAAAGGAAACTAGAGCCATTTCATCATGTGAGTTACAGTGATCTTATGCATGAAAAAAGAACCTGCATAATTACTTGTAAACCAAGTAATTTAAGCATCATGGGGTGGTAAATAAACAGAACACTTTTTTGCTTTCTTATATCCACCTTTTCTCTGGGCAAATCTAGGTGCTGGGCTTGATCAGAATTTGAAAGTAAGGTATTAAATTGCCTGTAACACATTAATTTGGGTGCCAATAAGGAAGTGAGCACCTACATGTTGCTGTTCTTGAGAAAAGCTGAATAAAAAGTGGATGGAGGTGAGCGAAATAAAACAGCCTGTGTGGAACAGGAGAAGAAGCCAGTCGTGTGCATGGCCCTCCAAAGAGGATGTTGCTCAGGACTCCTCCATCCCCAGTTCTGGCACTGTCACTTCTTTCCTTTCATCTGCCATCATAGGTCATCTTCAGGACTCTTGACTTTCTTTCTGTACCATGATCTTAAATTTGAATATGTCTTAATTGGAGTGTATATTGTCCCTCATTACTGTAAGCCAAGGAGAAAGGTGGCGTAAAAATACTCAAAAATAAATAAATAAGAAAAATAAATATGGTGCAGGTCACTTCAAAAACTCCTTTGATGTCCATCTCTTTTGTCTCATGTAAGTGGCTATCCCCTTCAAATTCCTCTTCTAAATGTCTAGGCAAAGAGCTCTTATTTACTCACCCTCATGAGGTGCTCATGACTTCATGGGGATTCTGTGTGCAGCTATAGATATGGCAGTTGCTAGCTCCTCCTCTAATCTAGTTGGTGACTCACTTCCCCTCAGCACTCATTGCTAGTTATGCTCTCTCTCAGTAGCGCCATATGCTTGCAGCTGATCACACAGTTGTTTGCTGAAATCAAACAATCACACACATACATACAAATCTCCAAATAGCTCAGTCAGATAATCAGCCTCAAGCCACAGATATAGCCTCACCCTCTCTTGTCTTTCCCACCAATTTCACACAAAATACTTCTGTTTACTCACCCTATTCGCATATTCACAAGGTCCTGGTCACAAGTCCATAGAAACTCTGAGACATGTCTCACATGCTCAGAAAACCCCCTTTTATGTAGATTACCGTATCTTATTCCCCAGTAGAGATGGGCACGACCAGGAAAAATGACATTTCGAGTTGTCATGTGTCAGAGCCGGCCCGTTTGGGCTCGTTTCCATTTGTCGTGAATTTTTTCAAAACTTTGTCATTTCGTTTGTCGCCTGTCATTAGTACTGGTTTAGGGGGGGTAGGGTAGCGGGCTCCTGGAGGCACCTCTCTGGGGTGGGTGCCTCCTCTGGCCCGCTACGAAGGGAAGGCATTTAGCGGGCTCCTGGAGGCACCTCTCTGGGGTGGATGCCTCCTCTGGCCCACTACAAAGGGAAAAGGAAGGGTACATGACCGTGTAGCCATTGCGTACCAAGTGGCACTTGGGTGCCTCTGGGTGCCTCTGACCCACTAAGAAGGACAGTGTACTGGCATATGGATTAGGGTTAGGGTTAGGGTTAGGGCTAGGGTTAGTGGGCTTTTTATGCCCGACTGGCACATCCCAGAAGTCTCAGTCAAAACCTGGCCAAGTGGCCATGCGATTGGTGGAATGGCTCCAAAAATTTGCATGGTCCCATCCCATGGCCAGCCCATCATTGCGCAGGTGTAAAAAATAAAAATAAAAATAAAATAAAATAAAATAAAATAAAATAAAACCAATGGGATTGGAGACAGACGTTTATTGCAAGAAAAACCCACTGCTGCTACTGTAAAAATTCAGGCAGTTAAAATACCTAATTTTCGCATGTTTCTGTGTGGTGCTTTGGTGGGTTTTTGGACCACGATTTCAAAAAAAATATTGTGGTCGCCATTTTGGATCCCCCCGCACCGCATGGAATGGCGAGACGACGAGGATTCCCCCCACTAGAGCAGCCCAGGACAGGAGGGGGGGAGGCCGGGGACACCCCCCCCAGAAACCACCCCTCTGGTAGGTGCCCTCACTCAGGCAGGCATATTTTCGCCTTCTTTTTTGGCCGGGAATCGGGTTTTTTTAAACTTTTTTTCTGTGCCGCTTGGCATCGCGTGAGCGCCGCGATGCCATGAACGACAACGACAAATCAGACCCAATTTTTCTTTTATCGGTTTGAGTTCAAGTTCTGACGGCTTAATTGTCGTTACCGTTTCCGTTGTGTAACGGAAACGAGGAACGGAAATGGAAACGAGAATTTCGCCAAGTCGTGCCCATGTCTATTCCCCAGTTGACTGATGAGAGGATCTGAGATATAAAATTTCGGGTGGGATGGGGGTGGGCGCTGAGCATAAGAGCATAAGATCAGCCTTGCTGGAACAGGCCACAGCCCATCCAGTCCAGCATTCTGTCTCACACAGTGGCTCACCATTTGCTTCAGGGTATTGCCAAGCAGATGCCTTCACCTGCTTATGAATGGCTTGCTACTGGCACAGTGCAATAACTGGCTTTGGAATGTTATTCATGTTTCACATCCTTTTTCTTGGTGAATATCAAATGGAGCCGAATTAGTGGGAGATAGTATCCAACAACAATAATAAGAATTTAAAAAATGAGAGAGCAGTATCTATTTGTTATCAAATAATTGCATTTATTTTAACTGCAGCTTACAAGAGGGCACATTATATTTTTATTTTGTTTTGCTTTGTTTTGTCAGTCCCAGACAACCTGACTGAAACAGTCAACAACAGTGGTTCTCAACCTGTGGGTCCCCAGATGTTCTTGGACTGCAACTCCCAGAAATCCCTTCCAGCACAGTGAGTGGTAGGGGCTTCTGGGAGTTGCAGTCCAGGGAATATCTGGGGACCCACAGGTTGAGAACCACTGGTCAACAATAAGAGCTGCTGAGCAGCTCATTGGTTTAGGCATTTGGCTGTGGAGTCTGTGACTGAGATTTCAACCCCCCCTCCCCCCCGTGCTTTCATGGCAGGGGCTGGAGAGGATGAACCATAAGCTCCCTTCCAGCTCTGCAGTTCTAAGATGAAGAAGAAGGAGGTTTGCAAGTTACACAAGGCAAAAACAGAACCCTCTCTTTGAGGTGTTAGTGAGGTGATCCAAGCGCTGCTCTGTCATCAATTTCAAATTCATTTACAGTAAAACCCTGGATTACGAGTACTTTGTTCTGTGAGGGTTCCACAAGATGAGCAAACATTTCTTAATAAATGTTAACTTGGATAAATGAACAATGTCTTGGCAACATGAGAAGTATGTGACGCCGTGCATCACATGATCACAACGGAGTCCACGTTTCTTGTGACATGCATGACATTTTTCCTCTAGTAGCTGAATACAGTTTTCTGGGGCCCTTCTTTCTCCTCATCCGGCTTTGTGGAAATATGCCCCAATAGACACTGGTTGTATTGAAATAAAAGGTCTGCCTTTTCTTATGTTTGCCATAAACTAATATGGACTTCCTGTTCAGACAGACTGGCGACTCCTTGTATTTCTACTAATACCTGGACAGACAACTACAGACAAAGAAAGAGGAAGATTAGCTCAATATGATGTTGCTTATTCTACATATCCACATGTGTGCACAGAGGAGCAAGGCTGAATGGGATAGGTCCAATCAACGCCTCCCTCCCTCCCTCCACTCCATCCATAAACTCTATGTTCAACCATCTTGGACTGAAATATTACAAGGAGATACCATAGGCACAGTATGAAAGAAAAACAAGCCAACTCAAGACTGAATAAGATGCATAATAAAGAATTGTGTGAAGAATTGTTTTTCAGTCTGTGGCTTCCTTCAAATGTGCCAGGGCACCCTGAAAGCGGGAGGGGGGAGGGAGGCATATGGCCCATGTTGAGAATAGCTGGTGTAGAGCATATTTTGATACAAAAGCACTCTTAAGTGTGTTTGGCTGAATTTAAGAAGAATGTTTCTCTGTTAAATAATTGAGTGAAGACCCTATCAATCTCTCAGCCTTTGAGCATGTAGGTAGGAGTTGACATGCAGGGAGAGAGAGACAGGGGCAGTTTGCATGCATGATCTTGTCTCCTATCCACGTGTGATGATGGAAGAATAGCATCTAAACAGAGGTTCTGGCTTTAGAAGACTGGTCACAAGCTTACTCCCAAACACATTGCTTGTAAAAGTAATGCAAATGTTATACTGTACTGATTATATCAACAAGATGGCACAGCAAGCTACCATGGGGATTCCTGAGGCTGAAATCTGTGGGCTCGGGGAGTCCCTTGTTCATGATGGGCTCTGGTAATGCACCAAGACCTCACATAGGAACAGACAAGAATGACTTTTCAGGAAATGCCTGAGTTGAATTGTTGAGGAAACATACATGGTGCTTTGGTTGCAGTATGTTTAGTCATAGCTTCTTTATGGGGATACATTACACATTGGTTTGATTGTTGCATATTAACTTTGTGTTGGTTCATTTGTGGAAGTTTGTAGGTGTACATATTTTGTCTGTCTCTTCGTCTCTTGGAAATGAATTCTTCACATTGTTATTTATGGTGGCTATTCCATAGATATTGCAACACTGGGAAAATAAATATCTACTCTTTATCAATCAATTGACTGAGGACTCTTTCAGCATTTGGAAAGAGGAGGTTTTAAAAGGCAATGGTGTTTCTTTTGTTGCTTCTGAATCTTTTTAGCAATGCTTTACCAACATTCCTAATATAATATTATTAATACATTTAATATTTCAATAATTCACTGCTTTCAGCTTTAATATTGTGCTTAATTGTGTAAGCTTCCTTGGGTCCTTTCTACTGATAAAGGTGGGGTAAAATATTTTAAATGAAATAAACAATAAAAATAAACATTAAAAGGAGTGGCCAAAACTATTTTAGAAGTGAAGGTGTCTGAACCTGTCTTTGAAGAAATAGAAGAGGCAAATGGCACTGGTATATATACATGCTGGGAAGGATTTACAGGCGTAAGGCATGAGAAATGTGAGACAGGAGCTCTTGAAGAGTGGAACATAATAGGGCAGCATCTAGTTACAGAAGCAAAGTACACTATCTGAATTTCTAAAATTAAAACACAGCAGAACATCAACATGGCAGGTATGGGGGTCTATGTAGTACTTGAACAGGCCAGGCATTTGTGGGATCTCCTGCCAGAAAAATGGCAAGTAATGGAATGTATAATAGTAGACAGAAGTTGAATTAGCCTGCCCTTGCTAACAGCGGGGGGGGGCCGGGCCCCCACAAGTAGACTAGGTTTACCACGTAACACGACATTGTTCCAAGGCATTAAGGTTTTGGTGAGGTAACCAGTTGTTACTCTAATGCAGTCCTTAAATTGCCATTTTTCTTTGCTAACAATATTATGACATTAATTATCCCTATATAGAGAAGTATATAAAAGCAAGCATTTATTTCCAAGTAAATACGCTGCGTAGCAGGCTGTGTGTTAGTTAGACGATGTAATGAATTCTAGCTCTTCCACTGAATCTTTAGTTAATCTTGTGTGCACCCTTTTGCACTGCTGCTGAGGAGATCAGTCTTTGCTCAGGCTGTGCCGTGTCAGATTGCAAGTGATGGAGTGACAGAGTTGGTGTTCTTCCATTAAAAAAGAATTCAGCCATGCACCAAATGAAAGAAAGAGGCCGTGCCAGTTTTCTCCATGTCGAGGTGTTCCTTTCCTTTCCTTTTCTTTTAATGAAGGAGCATTGAAATGTGTTAAGTCTCACAGTTGCAATTGGAAGTGACATACCGTAGCTAAAACTTAGAGCTGGAAAAATTCTGTGTGCCCCGTGGCAGAGTGGTTAAATGACTGTACTGCAGGAAAAACTGACCTGGGGTTCAATCCCAGGTACCAGAATCATTGTTGACTCAGCCTTCCATCCTTCTAAGGTTGGTAAAATGAGTACCCAACCTGCTTGGGGGGGGGGAATAATGTGTAGCCTGCATAATTAAACTGTAAATCGCCCAGAGACTACTTGAAGTGGCATGGGGCGGTATATAAGCAGAACACTTTTTTTGCTTTGGCTTTGTGTTGTGGTGAGGTTGGATTGTAGTTCCCTGAATCCTATGGCCAGTGCCCATGTTGGTAGGGAAATACCCGGAATTGCAGTCAAAGTAAAGGTTGTCTTTTCAAGTTCTGCCGCACCTATGGCTCGCCAGTTAGATCAGTTTCATATTGTTTATTTCACATAGAATTCTATCTCCCAAAGTACAGCAGGAGAACAAGGCCCTTGTTCTCAAACTCCTTTAGTCCCTCTGCTACGTGAAATTTCCCATTTTTCTGTCTCCATGCCCCAAATTAATGTGAGCTTTCATGAATACTCCTATTTCATTTAGCAGTCATTCTGTTTAAGCCTCTATTATTGCTGGTAATCTAAGCCCCTGTTTTGCTTTATTTAATATTGCATAATACGTGTTCCAAGGAGTATCATATCTTTGGCTGCCCACTAACTCTTCAGCTGGTATTGTTCCTTGTACTTAATAAGAAAACCTTCCTGAGCTTTGCAGAGGTATATGTAGCACTCACTGGTTTTATTCACCGCGAGACATCTTGGGAGATAATTGAAGTGATGACTGATGCTATTTAATGCAGTGAAATAATTTCCCTCTTCTTGTATTGGGGACAATTAAAGCTTGCTTGTGCCAAATCCATGCCTGGCATTTTTCCCTTGATTACAGTTAATGACATCAATCTGTTTTCAAACTTTGTAGCTTCAGGGAACCCTTTCGACTCTGAAGTGTCTGCTCTAAAATCCCTTCCTGTTGCCTGCTGGGGATTCTACACAGTGGCTTTAGCTGCCCCGTGAGACCATCATGGACATCTTTTTTGCCTCTGTTTATGAATGTAGAACCAAACCAGAAATGAGATTTATTGCAGTGCAGATGTCCTAACACATAATTTCCTTACATACATTGCAATAAAGCAGACACTTGAGCAACTTCAAAAGAGAGTTTAATTTTCCCTCTCTGCCAAATGCTTGGTGACTATCCCCCTCACTGAGTTTGCTATTTCTGTTTCAAGGCACACTGTTATTGGCACCATGGTTCTGAGACTGCTTTGGCTTCTTCTTCTTCTTTTTTTTTAAACTATCGTTCACATAAGAGAAACAGGCACATGAATTGCTTTCATTTAATTAAGATCATAAACTGATATGATCTTGCAAATATCACAGAGCATGAATTGGTTTTCCCTGGGTATCAGGGAATAAGGAATAGTGATGGGCAACTAGTCTTTCAAGAGAAACTCTCAATAATTTTATTGAACTTCTTGACTCAGAATACAGCTGTTCTTTGTGCAGTGGCTTGTCAACATTCTCTATTTCTTCGTAGGAAAGTTGTCTTACAGTGCGTTCAGAGCATTGGCCCATGGCCCCAGCAGTAGAGATGGGCACTACCACGAGTTGTCGCAAGGCGCCCACTTTGACTCACTAAGAAGGGAAGTGTACTTGCGTACAGATCTGGATTAGGGTTGGTGGGGTTAGGGTAAGGGCTAGGGTTAGGGTTATGTTTAAGGTTAGGGTGGGTTATTGGGCTGCACCTCTGGGTGCCTCTGACCCACTAAGAAGGACAGCGTACTGGCGTTTGGGTTAGGGTTAGGGTTAGGATTAGGGTTCGGGTTCGGGTTTGTGGGCTTTTAATGCCCTCTCTGGCACACCCAGAAGTCTCAGTCAAAACCTGGCCATGTGATTGGTAGAATGGCTCCAAAAATTTGCATGGTCCCATCCCATGGCCAGCCCATCACTGCGCCTGCGCAGGTGTAAATAAAATAAAATAAAATAAAATAAAATAAAATAAAATAAATGGAGACATTTTATTGCAAGAAAAACCCACTGCTGCTACTATAAAAAACCAGGCATTTAAAATACCCAATTTTCACATGTTTCTGTGGTGCTTTGGTGGGTTTTTGGAGCACGATTTCAAAAGAAAAATTGTGGTCGCCATTTTGGATCCCCCCACCGCATGGCAAATGGAGAGAGACGGCGAGGATGCCCCCCCAGCCTGGTACCAGCAGCCCAGGACAGGAGGGGGGGAAGGCCAGGGACCCCCCCCCCAGAAACCACCCCTCTCTGGTAGGTGCCCTCACTGAGGCAGGCATATTTTCGCCTGCTTTTATGCCCGGGAATCGGTTTTTTTTTTAATTTTTAAAACTTTTTTTCTGTGCTGCGCCACTTGGCATCGCACGATCGCCGATGCCGCAATGCCATGCACGACAACGACAAATCAGACCCAATTTATCTTTATCGGGTCGGGTTCGAGCTGGAGTGGAGTAATTGTCATTCTTGTTCCTCGTTAAATAATGAGAACGACGAACGAGAACGGAAACGAGGATTTCGCCGAGTCGTGCCCATGTCTACCCAGCAGTATCACCTGGGACCAAGAGCAGCTCTCCAGTGTTTCAAGCGGGATTCTTTCCTAGCCTCTGTTTGGAGGTCCTTGGTATTATTTGTTTGTCTGCTATTGACATTTTGGACAAGGTTTGGTCCTGAAATTAGGCAAGATTAAGTGTGTTGTGATGGTGATCAATAAGTACTTAGGTATCAGCTAGGTAAAACAGTAAAAAGGCCAGAAAATGTTTTAAAGAAAACTCTTGTGTGCATTTGCTATTCCTAGGTGATGGAAGTTGCTTCTGTGCATGCGAACGCTCACAGGACCTTTTAATTAATTTCTTAATTAATTTTAAGAACCTTTAGGCTGAAGTAAATTTAGTTCAGAGGGTCCATTTTGTAAACAGTTGATTGTTCTCTGGAGATAGTCCATGGAGATTATAGGAGGACTGGGAAACTATTATTCTGGCGAGAACAAATACAATTTTGAATTTCCTGAGGTAAACCACTTTGGAGCCAGGGGTAAGGAGATTCAATGTATTAAAAGACTTACTTGAAGCACAGATAAGGTGTCCAGAATATAACTTAGCTGGGATATTTCCTGAGGTAAACATACTGGGTAGAAATGTAAGGGAATACCAGGGGGAAAAGCCACCCAAGAGAGCTAAAAAAACAAGTAGAGGAACAAAACCCATGAGAGGAAATGGGAGATATAGAAACTGAAAGAAACCTGGAAGAGTGTGCAGTTTATTCTGTAAGTGAAAAAAAAATGATACCAGTTTACAAAATATTGGAACTGGGAATTTTGAGAAATAACTGGCAATAAGACATAAATAATTAGAAATGGAGAAAGAAAAGAGAATTGGAAATTAAGGATTGAGGAAAAATGAGAACATTATAAGTCCACATAGATACTGTCTGGTAGACCTCCCCATGTTCAATGAGCTTTGGAAATGTGAAAACTGAGCAATTCTCATCCACTCCTTGTGGCCTTAAGTATTCCATACAAAAAATTAGAGACAGTGGTCTTTGGTGGGTCAGTACACAATTTGCTGCTCTTGGATCATAGCTAGGTCTCCAAGAACAAGTGATAAACATCAGGAACCAAGTGTAGTCTTGGCCCTAATATCAAGAAAAGTTAGTGTTTTATTTTTTAAGATTAAGCCCTTTGCCTTACTCTCCAGTCAAAACACTAACTGCCTAACCCAACAATTAGTCAACATGTGTGTTACTCTGCACTTCTAAGTGATTTCCCTTAAAATTTGTGGTGATTTAGGAAGAAAAAAAACATTGTAATGTATAACTTGGTGCAGACTTTGATAAAGTACTTTGGTATTTGAACTTTTTTTTCCCCACCCACAATGTAATTTGGGTTTTCCATATCAACCCCATGTGCGTGTCTCTTCTGTGACCTACAAGGACAAACTCTAAGAATGAGTAGGATGTTCTTCTTTCCCTCTACTTATTTAAGCCCAGGCCAACTTGCTCCAGCTGACAATTGGATTGCCAGTTGTGGTGATGGTTTCTGTGATGTGGCGAGTTGCCCGCTGGGAACTGGATTAAGATCATCGAAGTGTTTGTAATCCTCCTGGCCACAAAACTCCTGCCAAATGGCAACAGTTTTCTTCCCTTCTGGTCACTACAGGCTCAGAACATGTTTGGACCAATGATGAAAGTTTCCACATCCCAGTAACAATCCCTCAAACCATCTTGTTTCCCAGAATAATTATTTTTTTAAGAATATGAAGGAGTAAAACCACACTATATTGTCTTAAATCTTCTTTCATGTGATATTTTTAAGGGTATGAGCTAGCTATGTAGGTGTATGCTTTCTCTAAGCCTAAATATTTGGGTTACATATGTCAGAAATGACTTCTGAAGCAGGAGGTGATGTATCTTGTTGACCCAGTTGGGCCTTGCCACAAGGAAGATAATTTCCCTCAAAGAACAAGAAATTATTTCAGATTATGGCCAGGTTTGAACACAGCACAAGTTCCCAAGCAGACAACAAAGGACTCAGGTCATGTCTGTACTTGGGGCCAGCTGTGTTGGAACCATGGAAAAGGAAAACCTGAGACAGAACATCGCATGACATACAGAGTCAGTAAAGTGGTGGGACTCAGAATTTAAGGCACTGAGCCAGAATCTAGCTTGGTAAACTATACTGAGTCAGAAGGCCCAGACTGAGGTGGGACACTTCAGCAAGAATATAGGGTGCAACCAGTCTGGTCAGCCAGCTATTATAGCACACAACACACAGCATCTAAGCATTTGATGTTTCCTGTTCATGCCTGATATAGTGAAGAGGTAGCAGCTCATTAGTGGAATAGGCTGGCTAGACTATTGTGTCTAAATAAAAAGATACTATAATTAGTAGCATAGAACCAAAACTGTATGTGTTACATTTGTAGATGTTTGTCTAAACAGCAGCATGACCAAAGTGTTACTGTATACAAACTCTGCTTCAGAGTTATGTGTTGTCTTGTTCTGAATCATCCATTTCCATGAGCAAGATTTATTTCTAGTTCAAAATATATCCTTTTATTTTTCACTCTGTAGACCAAGGACATATTATGCTCATTACACCCGGTCAATTATATGAATGTTGAGGAAGCTCTATTAAATTTACTTCTAAGCAAATGGGGGCAAATTAAGCCAGTTTGGGAGAGGAGATGCAACAAATCCATATTAATTGAAGAGACCTTAAAATCTGCAGCACCACACATCTCTGAAATGATTTTATTACATATGTCACAACATAGATTTATTATAGGCATAGGGCAGGGGATGGTGAACCTTTTAGAGACTGAGTGCCCAAACCGTGATTCAGAACCCACTAATTTTTTTGCAAAGTGCCAATATAGCAATTTAACCTGAATACAGGTGGTTCTGAATGTACCTGGGTTAGGACCAAGGCAAAACAAAGCATTCCTAACAGTGCAGTGGAAAGCTATGCAGAGTTGTGCTTTGGACTACAGTTCCCAGAATCCCTCGGAGAGTGTTACTTGGGAAAATCTGGAAGTTCTAGTTCCCCAAACTCTAGATCTGTGCACTTCTAGTGGAGTCCTAGAGGTGTTTACTTGACTCTAAGCCGGGGTGAAAACTTGCTTCTGATTAAAAATGAATGTGTGTGTGTTGTGTTGTTACAATTGTGACCGACTCTTCATGATCCCATGTCCATGGAGTTTTCTTGGCAGGAATACTGGAGTGGTTAGCCAGTTCCTACTCCAGGCGTCTAGAGCACCTGGTATTCTCTGGTGGTCTCCCATCCAAGTACTAACCAGGGCCAACCCTTCTTAGCTTCCGAAATCAGGCGAGATCGGATGTGCTTAGGGCATCTAGGCAGCTGCAAAAGAAGCACAGTACAGTAATAACCTAATTTTAATAGATGATTTATCTAAGGAAGCCACAAGCTTGAATCTACAAGAGCTAAACAGGGCTTTTAAGGACTGGCCATTCTGGAGATTACTCATTCATGGGGTCACCATAAGTCAAACTTAACATGA
Organism: Phrynocephalus versicolor; assembly: GCA_023846285.1. Lineage (NCBI taxonomy): Eukaryota > Metazoa > Chordata > Lepidosauria > Squamata > Agamidae > Phrynocephalus > Phrynocephalus versicolor. Next base: position 2,487,835 of record JAHTLZ010000274.1, on the reverse strand, counting down.
TACCACAGAAGAACAACAATTTATTTAAGGTATGGGATATTTATTGTGGAAAAAAGTGTGTGATCTGTAAAGGGCTGATGAGTGTGAGATATTGATTGTCCTTTGTTTCCTCTGTGGACTAAAGACCTTAGAGGTAGTTAAGTAAATCAAAAAGCTATAGCAAAACCAGCAACATTTTGTGGTATCTTCAAGAAAAATACATTTTACTGTGGCAATGGGTTCTGTGTACAAGGATGATTTGATTAATGAAACTGACTCTTTTTGCCTGGTTATTTAATGCAACTTACTATGGGTTTTTTCTTTAAGTAGCATATTATTAATACATCCGTGAAGATCCTCAGTCATCCAGGTGAGGTTATCTGGAAGCTGAGCCATGGCAACTGGCCTTCTTTTCTTGAGAGATCGAAATGATTCGCTACTCATCCAAGCAGCTTCATCAGTTTATTATTATTTAGTATTCTATATTATTAATATAGAATACTAAAAGATTGTTTCTGTGACAAGACCCCTAAGAGGTGGATCCCAGAACTGATTGCCAAGTTTAGTTTTTCCTTACACTGTGTGTTCTCTTCTTGCAGGTGTGGTGTTAAAAAGTAAAATATAAATGAATTTTAATTTCATGATCATCATCAGATGGCAGAGCAGTCCTAGGCCTTGGTAATTGGAACTGGGAGAAATCATATAATTTAGAAGAACTTATTGGCTCAGGGTAGAGTTCAGTGAGTCAAGCAGGAGGGACTCAGGAGCAGAACCTTTTAAGCTCTTTTTTAAATTAAAAAACAAGAGTTTTGGACATCATACACCAAAAATTTAGTAATCAGACATAATTATTGGTCAGCTGACAAATGTCATAAGGAGAAAAACAGATCTCCCAAGATCTCCAGGCGGGAGACTAGTTGGGGAGTGTGGGCAGGGGAAAGCTGTGAACCATCCACCTCCCATACCTTGTTTTTTCTCCCCCACCCTCCAGCATCTCTCGCCTGCAGTGACGGCCTCTTCCTGCTGCCTAATGGCAGGCTAGCTGCGCCATGAGTTAAACCATCAGAGGAACAGGCAAACTACACCAAACGTTTGATAAGTTGCAGTTGGGTTTTTATGTCAGAATTTCCCATCGGAATTCAGCACTACAATTTCTGTGTTGGAAATCTGACACAGGAGTCAGATTTCATCTGCAGTGAAATGGGTGTGTGTGTGTGTGTGTGATTCTTCGCTGTTTAAATGAGTGCTTTAGGTTAGCATGAAGCGTACTGGACAGCATTTGCGAGTCAGCTATTGAATATTTCAAACAGGGCTGGGCCGACTTCCACTATGTGGTTTTGGAGAATGTTTACTGTCAAAGTTCATGGAGACAAATTTTTGGGAGGAAATTCCGTTGCCTCCATATACAGTATCTGGAGCTTCTGTGAAGATTGGTCTGCATCTATTTTCATCGGGAGTCTTCACTGGGACCAGATTATTGGGGATTAAGGTTTATTTTTAGAACAAATAGGGAAATCTTTTGAGCTAGAACATTTTAATATAAATGACTAGAGATGCTATGTGGTGCTTAATAGGGGTTAACTGGCCTTGCATTGAGCTTCTGGGATTACATTTGTGGACAAGACATGCAGTGGGGGTTGTAGTCATTGTTTGCAGAGGCTGACTCCAATTTAGGAACATTGTAGACTTCCATATGTGTCATGCTGCAACCACAATGACTATGTGTAATATATCTTTTGTGTGCCTGGTTGAGAATCAACACATGCATTCATACAACCATCCCCTGGTTGTTTCCCATTATCCAGCCTTCCAGACACCACACAACCAACATAGCTGGCAAATGTAAGCTCTCCATTTGGAAAGGGAAATCCACACTTCTCTCCAAAAAGAAGCATGAAGAAGATGGAGTGAACAGATTTTTTTTTTTGGTACTACAAAGTATGTGCTTGGATATTCTGTGTTAATTAGGATAACTTGGGATTTTCCAGATGTTGTGTGAGTCTGCAACTTCTCTCATCCTTCACCTCTGGCTATGCCTGGTCCATGTGGATGGGAGGTATATGGCTCCTGCACCATGGGAATTGGGTCACCACTTAGCAAAGGTATTAACCAGTTCAGCATTTAGAGCTCCTTTCCTTTCTCAAGCGGCCACGATCATGTAGCAGGATATTACAAGGGCGCACTTGTGCTATTTGCCTCAGCGTTGAATTGAAAATTTGCCTGGTCATTGTAACTGTACTTGGATGGAATTCCTGGACCTTTCCAAAAACAAAAAAAGCAAAAAGCCCAAAGCCCATTCTTTTCAGTGCTTTGGCTTACATTCCTTCTTCCAGTTGAATAGGCTCTAGTTTCGGAACATGAATACAGCCACAGCAGCCAATAAACCTTTCACAACAAAATAGCCACTGTGTTTCATTGCTGCTTCACTGCACTATCAGTCTTCCTGCTTCTTTAGAAAGTAACCTGGAGTCATTATCTAAATGAAAGCCAATTGTACACTTCTAGATATCTGTCTCCGAGTACCCAATCTTTCTGTGTCTGCAAAAAGATGTGGGAGCAAAAATGAAACTCACGGAACTTACTAAGATGATGCTTACAGTGCAGTTACACTAAAGGGGTATTTGAATTTGGTTTAGCATGCATTAAATAGATTTTTTAAAATATAACTACATCACACACATGAATTCTTTTGATAGGAAATTGTATTACTGTACTTTGATAGGAAGTGAGGTCTCTTACTCTTTCATCAGAGGGCTATTTATTTTAACTCAGGTGTGAACACCTCCAATATTGGTATAAATTGTATATCTGGGGTTTGCCATCACTGCTGTTCCTTCCATGCTCCATGACTCTGATCAGTTTTAGTCCTGGCTCTTGGCTGTTTCCATGTACATGTGCTGGGCTCTGGGAAAACCTCTAGTTTTTTTTTTTTTAAAAAAATCTCATTCTGTTCTAGTGTTGTCCCAAATTCCAAGAAATAATATTTAAAAATAATAATAAAAGCAACAACAACACAGCAGCAGCGGCTAGTGGATGTGAAAGGCAGCCACCATACTGGTGGTCGAGCACAGGACAAAGCCCATGCAGCCTCCTCAACCAATATACAACACAGCTTTAAGAACATAAGACGATCAGAACATAAGAAGAAAAGAACATAAGAAGAGCCATGCTGGATCAGGCCAAAGGCCCATCCAGTCCAGCTTCCTGTATCTCACAGTGGCCCAACCAGATGCATTTGGGAGTGCAGGAGACTAGATATCTGTCTCCTGATACCACTCTCCTGGCCCTTGAAGTACCCCGGTTTTAAGCCTGGTGATGACACATCTCCATCATGGTTTGTAACCTGCCGTGATAGACTTTTTCTTCCAGGAATCTGTCCAATCCCCTTTTTAAGGCATCCAGGCCAGATGCCATCACCACATCCTGTGGCAGGGAGTTCCACAGACTAATAACGCGCTGGGTGAAAAAAATATTTTCTTTTGTCTGTTCTTACTCTCCCAGCCCTCAATTTGAGTGTATGTCCCCTAGTTCTGGTATTTTGTGAGAGGGATAAGAACTTTTAATGGATTAAAAGTTTTCCCCAGAGGATGCACACACTAGCACAAAAATCATGTGATTTTAAGCCACATTTAAAAACCTGAACCATCCATTAATTTATTTCATTGGTGTGACTGTGCCTTTAGATGGCTTTTTAAGAAAGGGTCTGAGGTTTTCCAGCCTTGTCCCCTTCTAAAACTATGCCGTGTTCCTATTTCATAAACTGCCACTCCTTCCACAAGCAAGGCCAAAAAAACCTTACATACAACTGTACACGTTGTACGTTATAAGAATTTATGGATTGGGACAGAGATCCAAGCATGGCATTAAAAAAGGAGTTTGCAGAGCAGAACATGGCAGACTCCCCCCTCCTCAAAAAAAAAACAAAAAAAACAAAAAACCCTGGCCTATCCAGTAATGAGTCAGGAGCTCAGGAGCCTGCTGTAACCATCACCTCCCAGATGTTTTCTGCCTCCCTACCACTTTCTGAAAGGACACTGTCTCAATTTCAACGTATTTCTACTTTGGCTTTTACTTTCCTTAGCCTGAATTACACATGGCCCTTGTGCCTCCCCAAGAGCATGCACTCCTTTGTTTTCAAACCAGGTGTGCCAAAGGTATCTATTTCTCTGTGTGCTCCACCCCAACACCGGCAAGACCCGAGCCCCCCCCCCCCCGCAATAACACTGTGGGCTGTAGTTCAGCTTCTAGGCTAACAACCGCTTTTCTATTAGTGATACAGTGTCACCTTCCCCTGCCTTCCCCAGCAGTCTCCTATTTTGGTACCACTTTAACTCTCCTGGCTCCTTCTTATGGAATTCTGGGGCTTGTAGTTTGATGAAGTAAAACCATGGCCAGAGAGCTGTAATGTGCACTCCTGAACTACAGCAGGGAATTCTAAGTGCACCATCAATTTACAAATTTCAGGGTCCTACGTGATGCAGCCACAGAAATTAAAATGGCACCATCAAACTCTGTGGCACATACATGCTTTTATACATGTAATGGGTGTCTATAAACAATGGTTTGTTGCTAATGAAGAATGGCATCTCTAAATCTCTCTCTCTCTCTCTCTCTCTCTTTGCATGTGAGAGGGAAGTATGTGACCCTGAGCCTTATGCATGCTGTGGTACATAACAATAAACAATGGCTTTTTATATCTGAACTAGGACAGCAAATATTGTTCATTATAGTTATTTTATATATATCTAATAGAGATGGGCACGACTTAGTGAAATTTTCATTTTCGTTTCCGTTTTCATTTTTTGTTTTCGTTACGCAACGAACCGAAAAACGAAAATTGGCTCCAAAATGGAACGAAAACGGAAACGAAACGACTAATTTTGAGCCAATTTTCGTTACGGCAAAAGCATTTAATGGCACTAAATGGGGGGAAACGAAAAATTTTCCGTTTCCGTTTCCGTTTTCCGTTTTCATTACGAAACGAAACGAAAACGAAAAATTTTGAAAATTAGCTCACGAAAACGGAAACGAGCCGAAACGGACCCCTAAATGAAAAACGAAAAACGAAAAACCATTTTCCCTGAGTCGTGCCCATCTCTAATATCTAAGCTGAAATATCCTGTGCATTTGGATGCAGCCTATCAAGTTTTGTTTAGACTTGCAACCAACTCTAATAGGGTATTCAAGGTACATCAGATTTTTAATGAGTGCCATTCCCCTCAGTAAGTTTTCATGTCTGAGTGAGGCTTTAGACCCAGATCTCCTGAGTCTTGATGTGTATCTCTATTCACTGCAGCACAGTGGCTCTCACTAGGGCTCATGTACTAGGAATGAAATGGTGGCCAACTAGCCAGTAAACCTGTATGGAGCTGTATAGTAAATCATGCATAGCTAAGCTAGGCTTTGTGTATGTGACTGCTATGGAGTTGGATATTTGTTGTTTTATTTTATTTCAGTTATTATATTTTATTGCTTTGTAGTGTGTCATCTGTCTAAGGCAAATAGTAACTTGGTTCTTTCACTGTTCCATGTAAAATAGCATGTGGGAACAAACCACTGAATTTCCAACAGAGGCCAACAACTTAGTTCCGGCTGAGAATCACGCAGCAGCATGCAGAGCTCTGTTTTCAATTGCCTTGCCACTGTATCTCAGCATTTTCTCTTTGAGGTCTTTGCCTCACTCTGTTTAAAGGTAGAAGAGGTCCTACAGGATATAGATTCCTAAATAAACATGAAAAAAATAAGGAGGAAAAAGTGTCTTGTGGTTCCTTTACAACTGACATATTTAGTTTAGCACAAGCATTTTGGATTACAATAAACTTTGTGATCTATTAAGACTGAAGAGACATATCTCAACATGCAGATATATTTTGATGTTGAAATGTATGTCTTAAGTCTTAATGTCATCTCAAGAGTAGAGATGGGCATGAAATGATTTTTTAATTTCTTTTGTTATTGTTATTCATTTTGTTATGTAATGAAATGAATAACGAACCTAGGAGTAAAATCTAATTGAAATGAAACGAACCGGGAAAAATTGGTTTGTTACATTTCGTTTCATTAATGGCAGTGCACAAAGAAATGAACTGTTTTTAAATGATTTAAATGGATGAGAGACACTTCAAAAACATTGTAAATTTTTTAAATGACTGATTATAGCTATTAGGTTGATGCCAGTGATTTAAAACATCTAAAAATGTGTTTTTAAAGAGATCATTTTTAAGGGGACAAAATGGCTGCCACATACTTTTGTTAATGGCAGCAAATCTGTGCAGAATGGCATTTTTAAGGTATTAAAACATCCTGAATATACTTAAAAAACCCAGCAAAAATTATTTTTTTCTGCCTGATAATACCTAGCAGGGAGGGGAGGAGTGCTTAAAATGTCCATTTATGTGTTTTCTCAGATTGCTTAAAAATTTTTAAAAAATGTTTTCTGTCTGGTCTGGGGCGTTGGGATGCCCACACGCGGTCAAATGCATTAACTCACTCAAAGTGGGTAAAAATGAACAATGAATTAACGAACCAACAAAACAATTTTCTTGGAAAAAAATCATTAAAAACAAAACGAAACGAAACGAAGCCTTAAAACAAAATGAAACAAATCAACATTTTTTTGGGTTGTGCCCATCTCTACACTAGAGTCTCTTCCCTTCCCTTCCCTTCCCTTCCCCTTTTTATTGTTATGCTGTATTAGACTACTCCAGAACACTTTTTGAAAATTGTCTCACATGATGTGTCTCTAATTGGGTCATACAATTTAAGACTGCAGATTCAGGCATCAATATCTATGAATGCTTTTTCACACAGCATATATTCTTATAACTTATAAAACTGCAAGGTGAAAAATAAAGGTTCTAACTCAAGGGTGGGCAATCAGGGGCTTCTCAAATGCTATTGACTGTAACTCCCTGGTGAGCGCAACTAGGAGTTCGGGATGATGGGACCAGTATTCCAACACTACAACTTACTAAACCTCCTGGTTTAACAACATTTTGACCAGCTGCAACATTTATGTAAGGTACAGAACACTCAGACCAGAAAACAGACATTAGATACTGTATAATCCATTCATTAGAGATGAACTCACATTAATGTTGCACAGATATGGCTGAGCAGATCTTTCCATGCCTGTGATCAGACTTTACAGGAATCAGGCTTCAAAGGAGTCTCTTGCTTAAGTCCTAAAGGCCAATTACCAAACTAAGCAGGATCATAGGCATAACCCAGAAGTTAGAGAAATCCATGCTGTGACACTCAGATGCTTCCAACAGCAAAGAGTTTCCCTCTTCCAGTCACACTCTAACACCAGTTTCTGGCCTCTGTCTCCTGCCTGCAATGTGAAAGAACAGCCCAGCCCAGCAACATTCTGTGTGACACTCGCTCATCTGTTTCGGTTCTAAAAAAACGAATGTGAGCAAGGGATGATGATAATAACTAGGAGCACCAAAACCGCACTGGTATCCAAAGAATTAGTACCACCACATTTTTAAGAGAACATTATTGCGACTATTACCAGCAACTCTATCTGGGGTCTGGGAATCAACAGGGGACGAAATGTAGCTACCATGACAAAGAATGTTCAGCTGGTGTGACAGCATGCAGGCAAAATCTAGGCAGCTCCCCAAATACTATCCCACAGAATGGGAAGAACACATAACAACTTGTTCATGTTATATAATAACATTCCATTTTTTTTTCAAATTTAACATGTAATTATTGTTTTTATATGTTCCCTCTTTTGCTGTCCTATGCATACATCAGGATATCTATGATCTCCTCAAACTTTGGACCCAAATTCAGGCATTAGAACCAAGCTCTAAAATGCATCTTGATGCCAAGCCTCAAATAAGCAAGGAGCTCTATAACTCTGGGATGCTTTGAATTCATATAAAAACCCTCTCTGCCTTTGGCCCATCCTTAGCATTAGTTAGTAGAAGGGCAAAGAAAGTGTACAATGCCATGGGACAAAGGACCTAGCAGCATGCATGAGAATTTTTATTTATTTATTTTTAACTTAGAAAAAAACTTTCCCAGAATTATCAGCTTGCCTTATAAATTTGAAGGAAAGAACCAGAGGTTCAAAAATTTGGAATGAGAGAAAGTAAAACTATTACCTCTTTAGAGGAATTTGAAAGAATATGAAGAATTTGAATCCCTATGTAGTGAAGGTAGAATATAGGAAAAAATCAAAATCACAAGATATGTTTATCTCTAACATACAGTTAAAATTGACAATGGTAAGAGCTTAAATTTGTAGTACATTTGAATACCTGGTTTACATACGTAAAGCTCTGGTCATCACACCAACTTTCCACTGAAATCTCACACATCTACTGCCATTTGGATAACAGGTTTCTAACACAACCTGAAAGGTGTGCTCCTGCTTAAGGAATAATATAAAAAAATATAATCATATGATCCCCTCCTCACCCAGCTAGGATGTCAGTAGCATTAGTGAATGGTCTGGGGAATGTTGTGTAAACATTATGAGCTGCTATTAAATCGCACATGTGCCGTCGCTAATGGCCCTGCCTACTAGTGTGCCATCTTATATTTACACCCGGTTATAATTACAGTATCATCATTTACAGTATCGTTGCTAAGATTTCCTGCTGCATTTTTAAAGGATGGCATCAAGAAAGGCTATTCCCTCCTCATGTGCCAGTACTCTACCATCCTATAAATTTTGGTTTCATTAGTTATTTAAAGTAAGTGTGCTCCGACCATCTAAAAAAGCAGAATGCCCAATCATCCATTAAATGTTGTCTGACCGAGGATTTCTCAGTATATTCAGAAAACTGTTGTATGTATGTATGTATGTATGTATGTATGTATGTATGTATGTATGTATGTATGTATGTATGTATGTATGTATGTATGTATG